>JBANCZ010000718.1:0-30149 GCA_037040025.1 Sphaerogastrella javana | reverse complement strand
ATACTATTATGTTCGAAAAATACTAAACACAGGGTCCCTACTGTCGGGCCAGTCCCTACTGTTGGATATTTTTAAAATTCTTTTTAAATTTATCAAATAAAAGCGAAGTCAAATTTAATGTTTAATATTTTAATAAAAACCTTGACTATGTACAGGGTGTTGCCAAAGCTATCAGTTAATGGTTAGTGTGCTTTAATTGAATTTCATATGAATCACTTCTTACTGAGCTCTACATTGTTCGGCCTAATTGAAATATAAATCAACAATTCATCTATTCATCAATTTATTCATTTATTCAGCTCTAGATTTACAGAATCGATAAACAACATAATCAAATTTTAATTCAATCGTGTTGATATTTAAGCACTTGCTAAGTACATAAATAATATTTTGATGGAAAGTGTTTTCGCGTGTTTTTCTGTTCTAATTACGCATAATCTGTTAATCCTCTCGATAGATTTAATTTGAACAGGTGTTTTACATTGGGGCAAAATAAAGTGGATACAAATGAAAAACAATAAGAAGTTTAGTTGAAATTATTTTTATTTTAATAAACTCTACTCTGTTTGTTCAAGTTGTAGTGGTGTCGATGTTCTTGTCTTTTGCCCGTTTATTTGTTTACTTCTCAAAGTACAACGTATTCCCAATAGTATCAGTCAAAACAACAGAATGTTGTTTGCGCAAAATATAAAAGTATTAAAATTTTCCCAAGGTCAGTAATTGTACTATCAAAAGGGATTTTCTTTCATTCTTTAATCCAGGAATGCTGTAAATTATATTGATTAAATCCAAATTCAAAAATTTCCTTTTCAATGTTACTTACTTTCGCCAGTTTTACAGCTGTGTACAATCTTTTCGCACGCGTTTCCAAAGTTCCTAACTTGTCCCTTGTAGGTACCTGAAACAGGTTGATATATTTGTGGGCAAATATCAGGGCATTGTTTTTGACATTCCTCCTTAGTGGCCACAGTTAGAGCTGCAAATATCCAAGTAGTTTTAATTATTTAATTACTTCTGAATTAATAGATTCTCATTAATTATAAACAAAAAATTTTCTACGTACCGGGCTTACTGTAACAATTTTTCTGATCAAAGTAGCACTTATTGCGAAAAACACTACAGCCAGAACCCAGGGCCCAAACAACCTCCTCTGTATCGGGGCAATCACCGGAACAATTGGCATTGACGTGGCTCAGGCCCAAGCAGAGAAACAAACAGAGACCCAAAATCAACTTCATTTCGGAAATATTTGACAGATACTAAAAGATCCAAAGGCAAATAGCAACTGATCAGCTTGCTCTAGGTATTGTTGTTATAAGCACCTAATATTTAGAAGCAGCCTCATACTACCTAGACTCATACATAAATTATTATTATTATTTACTGGAATATTAGTGCTAATATATTCCAATGCCAAGCTGACGTAGTCGCCTTATCAGCTGTTTCTAAAACGTGTTTTAATTCTATACTAAAAGTGAGCAAAAGTCCCGTCAAACACAACACAATACATCGAAAATTTAAAGCGATAACAATGAAATTACTTTTTGTCAATTCGTACTAAAGTCTATAATTAATATGAAACAATGCAATTCAGTTAACGTAGTAATATCTAATAAAGTCATTAAAGCTTTAATTAGATAATCATTAGATCTAAGCTTAGTAACTGGCTCATATAAATATTCATTTCACTCAGCTAAAGCACTTTATTAAACCGTGTTAGATAACAAATTCGATCCCGGAAAATTTAATTTTGTTTTAGGATTAAACAAAAGTATATGTATTTTGCAATCTCCAAAATTGTATTAACAGATTCACAATAAAAATTTTAAATTATTTAATTTATAGAATAAAAAACAATGTCAATAAATCAAAATCAGTTAAATTTTTAAGCAGATACAATAATGTAAAGTTGAATTTTTAGCCTCAGTATCATTTAATTTTTAAATTTTGTTGGTATTATTTTTTACTAATCAGCAGATGATCAGATCTTTAAACATAGTTGCCGCATTGAGGTGAAGTTCCTCTGCAAGGTGTTTCTCGCCAATCTATAAAAATGTTAAAAATTGCATCAATTACAATTGCAATCTATATCATAGGATCAAAGTTTAAATAATTTGATCAGTTCCTCTATCTGTTACTTACTAATGTTGTTGTTGCATCCACTGACGCCCATAGAACAACTGTTTGAAAATTGGCAACGAAGAGTTTGACCACGGACTCGGGCCGTTCCGCAGACAGGACTGTAGACAGCTGGACATACGGACGGACAATTGCGGGCAGCCATTATCAGGCTGCAGCAAAGGAACAGATTGAGTATTGCCAGAAAGAGCTTCATTGTGTATGATAGTTACGGTTCAAACTAATGGGATCGATCACACTGACCGAGCTTATATATTGTTATACACGTGGAGTGGGAGTGGGAAAGTACAAACCGGTATTATGCCTCTTCTATAAATGAACGTATCTTAGTGAAAAAATCTAACACAGAACAAAAGAGCGAGATTCATTTTAAATGCTATAAGAAGTTTGAATACTCTGTCTTTTACATATAAATATTGTTATATGATTCGGTTTTAAAATTTTTAAACCTCTGTCTCTAGAAAAAATTGTCTTTATTATATAATGTTAACACACTTGTGTACTCTTCCATTCTATTAGGTTCTAATTGGATATATATATTTTCGACATTCGCATAAACACAAAGGTTTACATATTATGTGACAAGACCGGTTCTACTCTATATTGACATTAAAAATGTGAATCCCATTATGGACAACTGTTTAATAAAGAATGACAAAACATTTGGAAATTTTCTCCACAGCCGCTGAGGGTTAATATCGGGGTTTTTTTTCATACGGTAGTAACGATAATGTATGTGATATGGGCGCGGCGAGCGCGAGATCACTTGATTCGTCTGAAGTGTTCAACAGGTTTCACTCACGGTTAAAGGTTTCACACTAAACAATTAGTGCAAACAATAACAAATTGTAAAGGTAAGGTTAGTTATTATGTGATTCGTATTGACTTTCATTCGTATTAGGTGGCATTTAGAAAGATTTATTGATTGAACTGCAATTGTCTTGTAAAATTCTCAATAATAATTAATTAAAGCATGTTTTAATTATACAAATGGGTTTTGTAAAGATTATTCATTTTGACATATGTAATGAAGGTGCTGAGGTTTAAATAAATATATTATCTTGATTAACCAGAAAGTACACAATTTCCTAAACAGCTGTAAAGCTAAAGGTTTCCTGTACTAAACGAGTATTTACACAGTATTAAAAAATTTTCACCATTTACCCAAAAAATGTATACTCAGTTTAATTGTAATTAAAAGAAGGCGGAGTGGCAGATGTAATCTATTTCTAACCGAGGCGTATATATATTAACAAGTCGACTCATCGTATAGTAAAATATAAACTTGATGATCGGTGTATGTCATTGTAATCAATATAAAATTCCATATGTTTTCAATTCAGTTTATTCAAATATATTACAGTCCGATTCTGCCATTCTTTAGTCGATGAATGCTGTGAAATGAACATATATTTTAATTGCCATAAAGTCAATCAGTTTCAATATTTAACTTACTTTCGCCCGTTCTACAGCTGTGTGCGTCCTTTGCGCATTGATTGCTAAAATTTAAAATTTCCCCTTTGTAGGTACCCGATACGGGTTTATAGTGTAGTGGACAGATCTGAGGGCACTCTTTTTGGCATTCCTCCTTTGTGGAAAGGGTCATAGCTGTAAATAGACATAGACATAGTATTAATTTCGTTAAAAGACTAGAATTTTTGTATTACTTACGTGATTCACTACGTAGGTTTTCCTTATCAAAGTAGCACTTATTGCGAAATACACTACAGCTAGGACCCAATGCCCAAACAACCTCTTCTGTATCGGGGCAATCGTTGGCATTGACGTGGCACATGCCCAAGCAGAGGAGTACACAGAAACCCAAAATCAACTTCATTTCAATTATTTGACAGACACTAAACGATTCGAAGTCAAAAAGCAACTGATCAGTGTGGTTATAAGCACCCAACATTTATATTATTTGGGCGTTCATATACTAATCAGTAGTTCAAACAATTTAGAAGCAGTTTTTTACGATGCCTGGGCTCATACATAAATATATATTATTATTTACTTGAATATCAGTGCTAATACGTTCCATCATCTAGTTGAATTAGTCGCCTTATCAGCTGGTAAAGCTAAACTAGATTCATTATAAAATGTTGTATTGAAAAAGTATTAAATATAGAAAGCGAACTGTGGCGAAAAACATATAATCTGGATCAATAAATATATGTCTATCTGGATATTTGAACATTAGATTAAGTTTTATAAATATACGGATCATTTGTTATAATTAATACTACATACATGTTTGTCTACCTGAGCCTCTAGTTATAGACATAAATAATAATCCAACCGATAATTATTTACCTACTAGGTGTTTATTATTTGAATAAACATTTACAGTAAAATTATTTTACATTGTAGCAGTCTAAGATTTACATATTCTTGGACCCTGTGTGTGTATGTATAGAATAGTGTGTAGTAAATGTACATATGTATAATGAATAATAATATAAATAATAAAATTAAGTTTTAAAAATATACGGATTATATGTTATAATTGTTACTGCATACATGTTTGACTATCTAAATCTCTAAATATAGACATAAATAATAATCCAACTGATTATTATTTACTTACTAGTTGTTTATTATATGAATAAACATTTATAGTAAAATTAATTTACATTGTATTTTAAGTCAGTTATTTAGTTGGGGTGGAGCAGTCTAAGGCTTACATAGTAATATAACAAACATAAATAATATATACAAACATTCATCCATGAAGTTGAAAATGTATGATGCTATACGCGCACTGTGACGTCAAGTCTTAATATGTGACTTGTGTATGTTTTAATTTTCTATCATCGCACATTTCTGTTACCGGTTGCCCATGTAATTCCAAAGAAAGGAAGTTGTAAAGGTGAACTGAAGATGGATTGTAGAATACCTTCTGTTAAAATCGTAATATTTGCAGTATATTTTGCAATTAATAAAACTATATTATATATGAGTGTTTAAACATAGCTTTTTATATGTTTCGTATATAATTATTAATAAATATAATCATTTCACACATTCAGTTGCATATAGATGCATTTACATGGTCGAAAAGATGTTTTCTGCATTGAGTTATTGGATTTTTTCGCCATGTTTATTTATCAACAATAGAATTTTACTAAATATTAAATATAAATCAAATTCAGTTACAATATTTGCTTGTTTCAGATAGAGACATTCAAGAATTTGAAATCGGATTGGATATATTAGATATAATACTAAGTTTCAAAATAGATATAAGAAGCCACCTAACTGTGAATCAAATACCGTTAAAATTATTTACCATGTACCTATAAAATGAAATATTACGATAAAATGTATGAAACAGGTGGAATGAGCTCAAATAAATTGTGAGATAATCCATATTCAGTTGATGAAGTCTCCACAATTAGGCGATAGGTTGGTGCAATCCGTTTCACGCCAATCTGTAAAGTGTATACAAATATATAAATTTTTAGGAATATAATTTATACTTTCGAGAATACTCACAAATTCCTTTCTTGCAGCTAGATACTCCCATCACACAGCTGTTAGAAAATTGACACTTAATCATATACCCTGCAGTATAGGCTTCTCCACACACAGGTTTAAATATTGCTGGGCATACGTCATTACAATTTCTCTGGGCATATATTGAGGATAAACAGAGTATTATATTGATAATCAATACCAGCAACTTCATTGTGTTCAAATGATAAAACTCAAATGCGATATATTGTACAATCCATAGTGCTTATATATATTCGAACTACTATGGTATGACAATTTGCCTAGTTATAGTTTCAAAAACAAATTTAGCTTATAATTAATGTACTCGAAATTCTTGATTAAAAAGTGACCGACTAGTTTACACACTCTGGTCGATGTTTATGTTTATAAGCACATTAATTCCACCTTAATTATTATTACATGTAAAAACATAATGTCATATAAGTTAAATACTTATGGTTCATATGATCGAACACTTTGCTTAAACCCATATGCATTTAGGAAACTATGGAACAGCACCATTACAATAATAACACGTACATTTTGTATCTATTTTTTTGTTCATATTTCACAAATATTTTCACATTTTGTGGAAACTTTTACGAATTTAATGAGCGCAATGATTATGAAGACACGGATAAACGTGCTCTAATGTTAATTTAAATATAATTTACGCAACGCTTTAATGGTATTCACTGAAATTATTGAATTAGACCCTGTACTCAAAAATCAGGTAAGGGTGTGTGAGATTGAGATACTATTAACTGGGCTTATAAAGTACTTATTACTTTTGTTAACCCTATGTAAAAAGTGTAGCATAAATGATATTATCTTAAAATATTTTATGTATTCAAATCAAATTAAATTTAATAATGTATTTAATAATTTTTCTTAAAACTAAAATATGTAAAAAATTGTGATTTATTATTATAATTATAATTTTAATTATAAGCATTAATATATCACAATTATATAATTATTTTATACAGGGGATTTAATGTACCAGCATAGTCATACCCATCTATACTGCATGCGAAAATTTAGCACGTTAGCCATATTTTTGTAATTTATCATTATTTTAAATTAGATAACATCTATTAGAGTAACATACTCATCTTTTAGTGACTATTTATACCATAGATCGTAAACATTATCATATGTCTTTTGAAATAACTAAATAAAAAATAATAGAACGGATTGTAAAAGATAAGATGTAGCGTAAATCATACATTTTGAAATGAATAACAAATTTACATTTACATTCGGATTCAGGTGAAATCGTTTGAGCTTTGACAAATATTTAGTGGCTTACATCAAATATTTGCTAATCTAACAACAACATGCTGTAATAAGCGATATGTTATCTGTTAATAAGCCCTGTATTTTCCAACAGTGATTCACTTGGATACACTTCACTCCGTTTGAGTAGACAATTTTTAATTTGCAGCTAAGCTTTGGCTTTTAACAGCAATCGAGAGAATCCGCACTCAATAATTCATTACTTAAAGCATTCACTGTAGTCGATGGTGGAGATAATGACAGGACATAGAGTGTGGAGTGAATGAGTGAAAGGAGTGTGTGGGTTGAACAAAGTTTGGGTCGAATGGAGTGTAGATTGAATGGAGTATGGATGGAGCCTGTATATTCAGGGGAAGTTCCTTTGTGGCTGCGCTCATAGCGATTCTGAAGTGTTGATAGTTTGTGACAGTGAAATTGAAATCCATGTTGGATGGACACAAAACATCTGTCATAAATCAATATTGTTGCGTTTACACATTGATGCAATTCCATTTCCACTGTCATTTGCATTCGTTCAGACGTCTGAGGCCTTTGGCAAAAACGAATGCCACAGCTCAGTTGCACAATTTTTGATTATTTTATGGTCAATTTTTTTTTTGTCATTTGGGCAGTTATCAGCCCTTTGTCGTTCCAAAAAGCGAGCACATCAATAAAACGAACTGTCACAAGCCGGCCAGGCAAGTCTATGACCGACAGTAAAACACCCTATACCCTATTAGATACAGTCTTGACCATAAGTTACTTCACATGTTTTAAAAGTCTTACTAATAACTATGGATCGAATATACATATAACATGAGGAAGATGCTATATGCTGTTGGTCTACATAAATTTGCAAAAATGTCAATATACATTAATCTAGGCAAAAGGAAATAGAGTATACAAATTTATATGTGTGAGTATGGATGTATTCATTTCACCCATGGAAACTCCACGTTATTTCGGTATTGTTTTTTCTCGTATCACGCTTTTTTGTGCAAGCGAGTGGTAAAGTGTGGCACAAATAAAAATATTTGTAAATGCCGTAAGAGAGGTCAGCTGCAGTCGCGAGGTATCGACTGAAATATAATTTGAAATTTGATGTATTATGTAGTGTTGTTTTAATATTGCAAGAAAGTGTAATTTTTGGAGTTAAAACATCAGATATCAGCCAAATGGTAACCACGACCAAGCTTAAAAAACCATATCCTTTTCATGACTATTGCCTGATTCGAAACCCTTATATTTTGTCTTTTAATTTATATCGATTATCTGTAATTGAAAAAAAGTTATAGAAATTAATAAGATTTAAATATAGGAAACTTATTTTATTATAACATTTAATGAACATCTTATAGAGTGACCTTCTGAAACTTTTATACTAACCCAAACTACCCGCTTATTCCATTTCTTTTTTGAACATAAAACAACAAAATAACATCGAAAATGTCACAGCGAATTACGAAATGCAATTGCATCGCATGTGAAAAATTCATAACGTATTATTTACATTTAATTACATTTCAATTCAACGAAATGACCATAAAATCAATGCAATCGAAAATTTTTAACGAATATTAAAGGTAATGTACTATACATATGTAAACACATTTATCGGCATGCAGAATATGCCTTCAATGTGTTAAATATCGGACAATAAAACTGTGCTAATAATTCGATTCAATTTACATGATGTGCCACCAATGGCATCCATTCCATCCCGGATACACAAGCCTTAGAATCATCCAGATAAGCCTGAGGTTAGGGGCTGTGTGGCCGCACACCGAGGGTTTGGCAAATCCAAAAGTAGTCCTTGTGATAGAAGTGCGCATAGTAGGCCTCGGCCAGTTCCTGCTCTGTCTGGCAGCCGGGCTGTCCAGTGGGCATGCCAGAGGGTGCTGCACTCGCTCCGGAGACTAGACCCAAACAGATGGAGAGCAGACACAGACAAGTGTCGTAAATGTTGTTAAAGAGCCCAAAATTTTAAATTATGGAGGAAATTTATCTAATCTAACGGAACGGAAGTAAGATTTTTGTGAATGAGAGACTATAGACGTTGCAGATGATTCACATTTTCATGTGCTACAGGGTGTACATTGGAAACACATTCTACCTAGTCTTTGGTTAGCCATAATTCTTGTCTTAATGGACAAAACTTTAAGCCAGAGGCACATATCAAATTTAAGACAAAGATGCATACAAATTTTGGCTGTTGTTTTCGAAAATCTGCAAATATCTTCAAAATGCTACAAATTCCACACGAATTAACATAAATCAAGGGAAGCCGAGCTCAAGGCCCAGGACAAACAAGCGACTGAATACCACACAAACATACACAGACACACACATACATACACTCGAAGTGTGTCCTAGTAGTTTTGTCGTTGTGCCGCCTGTAGCTTCATTTAATGGCAGACATTAATAACCTGATTTAATTTATGGCCAAAAGCAAACAAAGCCAAGTGCGCAACGTTCACTCTAAAGGACTGCCTCCTCCCCCTACCATTTCCCCAAAGTTTACACATACTTTGGGGCCGAAACCCCAAGAATTCAGCCACCAGAGCTAAGGCTCAACTGCAGCCGCAGTGCAATGGCAATGGCAACGGCAATTACTCAAGTGTGCAGGCCGTAATGTGGCTTAAGGCGGCCCAAGAGCCAGTCCTAGGATTTGTGTCTAGTTGTGGTAGTCGGCCTGGACGGCCTTTGCCTCATTTTGCAGGTGGAAATTTCATTTTGGCCTGGCACCAAAAATGGCAGTAAGGCAGTGTTTTGAATTAATTAGCTGTTGTTCCGCTGGCTTGTGGCTTGCCAGGGCTATCTCGCTGGATATAATTTACAGTCGACGTTGATGTCATGAATATGCAAGCGGTCCACTCAAACCCCCTGAGGACCTATCGTCTGAGCTGCCTGCACCTCGCGGAAGAACTGACAAGCCTAAAAAATGTTGGGTAAACAAACAGCGCCATAAACTAACTACTGACTAACTATCTGGAGAGGCCGCTAAGCCCACCTCTATAGGGCTAATAAAACTCGTATCTGTTTACAGCATCGTACTACAATTTGCACATCCGCTGCTCTCTGATAAGATAACAGCAGCGGTTTTTCGTGAACTATATAAAATACGCTCGAGCATTCTTTGGGTCAGTCTAAAACGAACAATCAACATGAACTTCTCCATCATCAGTCTATTCGCTCTCTGTCTCATCGGTGCAGCCAGCTGCTTGAGTGCTCCGTCCTTCGGCAGACACACTGGCCAACCTGGTTGCCAGACGGAGCAAGAAATCACAACACGCAACTATCGCCATTTCCAGAGAAAGGACTGGTATTGGGAATGCAACACTCTTGGCGAAGCAGCCACGCTTCGCTTCTGTCCCGTAGCTACTGGCTTTCTGGATGATGTCAAAGCCTGTGTGCCCTGGTCTGAATGGTACTGGACCCCAACTGTAATGCCACCAAGTCAGCCAGCGGCTTAGGTCTACGAACGTTTAAAATGGATTCTATTGCCTCAATTGAATTAGTATTTGTATATTGGCAAACTTTAACATTATGGTATATTCAAGAGTTTGATTTAACTTGAATAAACTTTTTTAAACTACACATTATTCTTAATTAATATTATCACATCAATGTTACCAGTTTTTCCTTTTTACGGGAACACATAAGGCCAAATTAAAAGCGATGATAAAACTTTTAGGTATAAATACGAAAGTTCAGACACTAAAATTATGAGACTTCTGGCTACATCAGCTAGCTTTTGATGATTGGATATCTAAATGCACAATTGCATCGATTACCGATAGCAATCGATATTAACTGTCAAAATTGATTATCAATACTATACATTGCCAAAAATACTATACAGCACTGAAAACCCACATTACACCGGAAATACTATTCTGCCCCAAAAGTACCAAACTACTCCAAAAATACTATTCTATGTTGAAAATGCTGAACTCAGGCACCGCCTCTACTAGTAGATATTTGTTTTAAGTGATGCTGTGTGAATTATTTGTGTAACATATATTGCTTAAAATATTAATATAAATAATCGTATTTGTAATCGACACCGATACCATTTGTGTCATCGACTTATCGGTTGTTTGGCCTTTATATCGATATACCATACATACATACATGTGTTATCGGTCAGCAGCTGTTCATAAATCTCTAGCCACTGCATAAATCACATCGAAAATTCGTTTTTCATACGTTAACATTTTAAGTTCAAGGTGAACTTCGGCTAACAAATATTAAAAATAATTAAAAATGGATACTGATTATACAGCGCGTGCAATCCAGCAATATTATTTTAAAGATGGAGTTGCATACACCGAGGATCACGTGTTGATAAATGAATTGATTTTGTACAATGTACCACCGGAGGTAAAGAAATTATACTCAGAAATAAAATTAATAAAAGTTAAATAATTTTCAGACCCTGTACTTAAAAAACACTAGAGTCTAGAAGATAGTTCATAATTTAAAATCGCCATAACAGGCGCAAATTTGATGATAGAACGTTCTGCTTTAGAACATAGGTGTACATTTGCATCTGCCCCCCTCACTTACTGGTGGAGACCTAAAAACTAAATGGATGGATGGGTATGGATAAAATAGAAAGTTCTGATTAAGCACATTTATGCTTATTCGCTGTATTTTTCACATTTTGGATACCTAGCCCCACAATTGTATACCAAATCTTACAAGTCGTCATTTTGTTTGCTATAACGTTGTGCTTTGGCACATTATACACACCTCTTCTCATATTCAGATTTTGGAAACCTATCCCCAATTCTCCACTTGTGGATACCCCAAATCTTAAAATTGGGTTACAACGCGCAATTTTTAAGCTAGAAAGTTGTGCTTTGGGACATATTTCCAGTTACATTACGCACCTACTTTTTTATGGATTATCGATATTTATTACCGATTGACGATAACGATTGTCGATGTTAATTTGAGAAATCGGTTATCGGACATACAGCACCGAAAATACTATCTTGTACAAACTATATTACACCGGAAAAACTATTCTGCTCCAAAAATACTATACTGTCCCAAAAATACCATTCTGTCCCTACTCTCGGGCCAGTCCCCACTCTTGGAGTTTTTATAATCTGTTGTCATGCAGTATAATTTAATATCATTCAATGCCATTGAATATTCTTTATTTCAATATGTTTAATAGATGCATGAACGAGATGTGGGAACATATTTCGCAAGGTTTGGGTCTATATTGCAATTGCAGTTGTTTTACCAGCCTACGCATAAAATTGGATCAATTAGGACAAAAATTGGCTTCATTTTATACGAGAGTGCACGCAGTGCCGCCATGTAAGCAATTAGAAACATTGTATATACATTCAATACATAATATTCGAGAAAAATGCATACTAAAACTTTTAAATTTTCAGGGTCTTGCGACGGAAAATATACGATCTGCACTCTGAACCTATGTACGTGGACCCCAATGACAGTTGGCTTCAGCCGAGTGCTTACAAACTGGACAGCAGTCTATCGCGGGGCGAGTTGGCGGCAGTCAATAATCAGGCGAAAATTATGAATCTTGATGATCATAGCATGAAATTGATTATTAGCTATCTGTCGCCGCAGGATCGCATACACTTTGCACGTGTCTGTCGGAGATTTCGCGATATATATTTTATGGCCTCCCCTGTACTCGATAAAACAGTACGCTTCGAGGATTTCAAATTATTCACTGCATGGGATCTGCGCGATTTCTTCATGTTGTCTGGTAGGTTTGTACAGCACATTGAAGGTGATATATCAAATCGACACACGCCCTACATATTTAATTTGCTCGAATATTATTGCGTAAATTTGAAGTCGATAAAATTGGAAAACTGGATGACGGTGCGTTATATGCACACGATCTTTAGCAGTATGCGGCACCTGCAGTACCTTAATTTGAGCCATTGCAATCTCCGGAACAATTACCTCAAACCTCTTAAGCACTTGCCACTCAAGTCGTTAGATCTATCTCTGAATTGTCAATTAACCGGCGCTTATCTGCATCGTTTATCGACGACTATTACAACATTGGTGCTCAGGGGCTGCATATCCCTGAAGGGGAAATACTTGCGGAAAGTGGCTAAACACTTCCGTCACCTCGAACACTTGAATGTGCAAGCCGTGACACATGCGGACGTAATGTATAAATATCTAGTGAAGTACTGCAGACGCATCGAGTCCATTACAATTTCAACTCGAGAACAATATTTTAAACTTCAATACGTTGCCAAGCTTCCGCACTTGAAGTCTCTAACCTGGTACACACCCTTTAATTCCAATAAAATGGTGCAAGAGATAGCGCTTAGCGATTTGCTCACTTGGATGGATGAACGCAATTCAACACTGCAAACCTTGAATATTTATTCGCCGTACAATGCTACGCCCGTAGTACTGAACCTCATTGGCAAGATGACGGGCTTACGTACGCTACGTGTACCGCAGAATAAAATATTAGATACTAGTAATATGGACATGCTATTCGGTTTACAGAATTTGGAGGAGATAGATTTCAGATACTCTAACGGTGTATGCGATGATGCGGCTCTGCAACTTTTTCTTGCCTGCCCAAAAGTTCGTTTGATGCGCCTGGAAAATAATACAGACAAGCTAACGGTTAAGCTAGTACATAATATTGCGCATAATGTACGCAAGGATGTTGCCCTAAAGAGAAATCAACGCAAGCTGCCCATCAAGCTCTACTTTGATAAGCGTTGTATTGATGATGTGACATTATATGATCCCGATGTATTTAGAAAAGACATTGTTAAGGTCTTGCGAACGAACGTCATGCCTATCAATTTGGCTGATATTCTTCTATTCGAAGAAGATTATTTATCGGATTATTTAGTAAATAGCCCTGATTACGAACCACAACTTTCAGATCCCGATCCAATGTTTTCAGATACCGATTCGAAGTTTTCAGATACCGATCCACAGTTTTCAGATCCCGGTCCAGAGTCTTCCGATCCCGATCCAGAGAATTCAGATACCGATCGATAGTTTTCAGATTCCGATCAAGAGCTTCCAGAGTTTTCATATCCCAACACCGAGTTATCGGACACCAGAGTTATCGGACACCGATCCACAGCCTTCAGGTTCTGATCCAGAGTTTTCATATCTCTATCCAGAGTTTTCACACCCAGATCCACAGTTTTCAGATCCTGAAATATAAGCCAAATACGCACACTAGCGTAATATATAAATTAAGCAAGTTAAAATATGTAACATATAGAGCAGACTGTAAAATCTGAAATTGTTTTCTTATTTAAGAACTGGTATGTAATCGAGAATACTCAAAATGTTATAATAATATTTATGCTCTATGTATAGCTTATAAAAACATAGTTAATAAAACCATATCTAAACATCACAGTGTCTCGATTCATGAGTGTCCATCTGTCTGCATATTCGTCGAAGAAACCACTGTACTGTGAGCAATGGTTGCTGCATTATTTTTCGGGGATTGATGGTACTTTCAACTATCGATTTCTTAGTATAAATTATCAAATTATAAAGAATTTACAAATGTTTAATAGCATTATATGGAATACAATATAAACTTAATTAAAGCCTAATTTGGCGCACAGTGGTTCCAACATGGTCAGCCAGCGGTTGCTAATTAAAAATTATTAAAATAAGCACAGAGCACACAGCCAAACATGAAGAGGCCATAAGGCTCTGCTCTGCCTCCAATTTATCGATTTACATAAACAATAGAGAGAGAGTGATAGAGAGATGCGTTGATTATGCGACACGAATGGGAATGAACAACGGGTGGATGCTGTGTATGGTGGAAGGAATGGACTGGAGAGTAAATGTTGGAATTAGGTGGAACCAACGCGTAACCGCAGTAAAATTTCATACCAGTAATACCCGCTTTCATACACACTCACACACCCAGCCATGGCTTATGGCCTATGGCTAGACATGGCCCAATGCGTTTGACCGCGCACTCTGGGTAATTGCAGCAGCACGTATGCTGGACATCACAACAAATAAATGCAAATCTTTTGGCAGCGCAAACATGCTGAAATTCTGATAGTATTCATACCCATGGTAGCGGCTCTCTTTCAGGCGGAAAATCGGCTTAATTCCCGTTTGATTATGGTCCGCCCCACGCCACGCACTCATATAAATAAAATTCATCCAACTCATCCAAAAATTGTTTTTAATTAAATTTTCGATACATTTTTGTTATTGGAAATGGCCTTTAATTTTCGAGCCTTATGGTGGTGTCGTTGTGTACGTGCCCCCATTTAGACTTTGTTCGACCGAATAAGCTGGATGGTTATCAAAGACAAACTCATTTGTGTGTGATTATGTGGTTGCAAAAAGCCATATATTATATTATTAAGGATATACAAATTGGGGCAAACGTATAACCTGTTGAGCTGCGTATTTTGCTGTGCATAATTTTCAATTCTGTTAATTCTATTATTGAAGTATTGTTGGATCAATTCATATGCATATTTGTATTCCACTAACGTGATAATAATATTGGAATAATTTAAAATTTGTGTATAACCATTCGAAATATCGAATGAATTTGAACTGGTTTGCTTTTTCGGTTAACATTGCATAAATCTGTAAAGCCTTAACTATCGATATGAAATATCGATAAGCTCTGAGTCTCTTTAACCATCTCTATCAGCTTGTAAGATGGCGGCAAAACAAATGATGAACGTACAAAATAAAGCTAGAGTAAACTAAATATGAAACAACATCTAAACTATATTTGATAAAACTTAAAATAAGTTCATACTGAAGATTGTAACGTATGCAAAGTTGGTTTGCAAATCTTTGTGGCTTTCTATGCTGAAGACTGTCTAATGTTGCAATTTCAAGTGGGCAATGGAAGTGGATCGAGCAACGGAAAGACGGAGGGTTGTGGCACAGTAGCACCTTTTGTGCTGATTTGCTGCAACAGCTGCGCTGGAGACTGAAGACTGAAGGCTGAAACTGAAGCCATTGTTTTTGGAGCGCCACAATTTGATACACACACAAATCGATTTAGTTGCGCATGCAAATAACTTTATTTGTTTAGTGGGTGGCGCAAAACGACGAGCGAATAACGTATAAAAGTAAAACTCTTAACGTGAAAGTGGATCCATAAAGAGGAGGAAGGGAGAGCGAAGGCGAATCGGAGCTGTTGTTGGCCTGTGTTGGCAACGGAAGCAGGCAAACAAATTTGCATAGATCGCAGTTGGTAGCACACAACATATCCGCACATATATGCATATATATATACATGAGTGTGTCTGACTGAGTGCGACTCTGTGTGAGTGTGTGTGTGACACACACGTACTTATTCACGCCCATGCATCGACATCAATGTCGACATCGACACGAACCGAACCAGACCAAATCAAACCAAACTGAACTGAACCGAACCGAACCCAGGCCCACCGGCAACCGGAGTGAGTTGAAGTGAATGGCGCAAAGACTAAGTGCATGCTTAAGTGTATTCATATACTTTACTCTATGTTGCTTGCCACCACCACAGCAGCAGTAACAACACCACAACCACCACCGCCACTGCAAACTGAGCAACGTCATTTGTTTGCTCTGTTGCGGTTGCCCGCCAGGTTGTTCTGTGTGTGTGTGTGTGTGTGTGTGAGTGTGTGTGTCTGTTTGTGCTTATGTAAATCAAGGTAAACACAAATCTGTTACTGCATGATACCATTACAATGGCATGCAGCAGAGCTTAGGCTCGAGACGCAACCTCTACATCACCGCCAGCGCCAACAGCAAACGTAGCATAAGGCAGAAGCAGAAGCAGAAGCAGGAGCTGTGGCATAAACGTATCGAAAGGACAGCAAACTAGATACTTAGACACGTGTCTCCTATTGACTGCGATATGTAATACAAATGTGATATTGATGCCACATCACCACGACAACATCAAAGGCAACAACAACAACAACAACAGCAACTGCAACAGCAGCAGCAGCAGCAGCAACACGCTTTACAGAAGCTTCTGGTTGGCACACATAAGAGTGCTCCAAGCAGGCGGCAAACAGGCAGCAAATGACATGAAATGGCGTCACAGAAAACAAGAGAGTAAGAGAAAATGGAAGAGATGGAGGAAGTGGAAGACAGTAAGAGAAAAAGACTATCTTGTTCTTGCTTTTGTTGCATAGTGTTGACCCGGGTCATCATTAAATGCTTAAGCTATGCAGCGCAGCAGGAAAAAGTGCAAAATGCTGGCTAATGATGATGTTTCAAGTGCGTGTCCAATTGCACGACTCACTGTCCGGCAAAGGAAGCACAGGTACATGCTCCGAGTGGAAAAAGGAAATGAAA
This sequence comes from Sphaerogastrella javana, assembly GCA_037040025.1. Taxonomy (NCBI): domain Eukaryota; kingdom Metazoa; phylum Arthropoda; class Insecta; order Diptera; family Drosophilidae; genus Sphaerogastrella; species Sphaerogastrella javana. The sequence continues at coordinate 12,902 of JBANCZ010000718.1, read as the reverse complement.
GCAGATAAAAAGGGTAAGCTGTTCACAAAGAGAAAAGCATTTTACAGTCTGAATGTGGAAAAAGAGAACCATAGAATGGCGTGGCTTGGTCAGGGAATCAAAGAAAATATTTTGTATAATAAAAAACTAATTGCAAAATTAATTATTTGATATATTCTATAAAAAGAGGAGAGAAATAGAAGTGTTAAATGGCTGCAATAAGAATGTTGTCGTATTCTCAAATTAGCTTAAATATTGTGCATTAGAGAATAATGCAATGGTGAATATATTGTAATCTATAATCGTTAAATAACTTACTTGAAGCAGACTAGAGTATTTGATCATTTGTTAAGTGACAGCAATCGGTTTGTGAATTCTGTTAACTTAACATAATTCTGTTGTAATAATTCTATCGATATTAAAGCTTGATTTACTGTTCTTCTTGAAACACATCTCTATAAATTCGACAGCTGGCGACAAAATAAATTGTAAACTTCCAAAATTGGTTAAATATACACAAAATATATATTTTTTAATACATAAGTTCAAGGTGCCGCAACTTAGTATTCTGATTGCCCCGTTGTTAAAGCGATTGCATCTACATTAAATATGCTATAAGATTTTTTAAATTTCACTAGAATGGATGTGTCTATTATTCAACGTATATAAACAAGCATATAAGAGTCTAAGTAAAAGCTGTATTGATTTGAGGTTTGTTTGTAAGTGGAGCACACCTGCAGCATATAATTGATCACACTTTGGCTACGGTGGGACGTCTTGCAACCACAATGGCATAGGGTAAGCAAATGCAGTCAAAAGGCGAATACTGTAAGCACAACAGAAAGCAACATTGACAATAGGAACAACAACAATAAGAACAATACTGGCAAAAACAACGACAATAAACAAAGCAAATGCAATAAGAGAGAATTCAAATTGGAAATGGGGCGGAAATTGAAATCGAAGGCGTTGAAGTGATTTCGTCTCACGATTCAAATTCAATTGAAAAGGCAAAAGCAACCCACTCAGTCTCTCTCGCTCTCTCTCTTTCTCTCTCTCTCTCTCTTTCTCTCTCTCTCTCTCTCTTTCAGTCTCTCTGCTTGTCAATGCCTGACATGCGGCAGTTAGAGCCAAAGCGGAAGCATGGGGCAACCATATTGCAGCAACACCTTCAAAACATTTTGCCAACATTCGCGTTTTCGTGGCTGCTTGCTTGCTCACACACACACACACAAACACATACACATACACATACACTCACACACACACACACCCACAGAAAGAGTGGAAATTCTGAGCTGCCTGCATGCAATTTTAATGCGATTTCGGATTTGATTTGTAACCCATAAAGCAAAACGTAAACCAAACAAACTTTTGTGCGCCAAACTGAAAAATTGTTGTCGCTCCTCTTTGTTGTTTCTGTTGCTGTTGTTGTTGCTGTTATTGTTGCTGTTGTTGCCGCTTGTTAAGTGCAAATATAAATTCAACGGCGCCATAAAAATACAAGTGGCAGTCTATTGCATGGGGCAAAGGGGCCAGGGTGCAGAGCAACTTGGGGGGTCAACTGTTTATTTGTTGCAGAGCAGCAATTTTATGCTGCATACTTTTGTGTTGTGCGGCAAGAAGCTGCAGCGGCGGACACAGAAGGCGAACCAAAAATCTTCCGTTGCCATTCAAGTGGAAAAGTTTAAGCCAACTCAAGAGAAGGCGCAGCCCCATTTCCGAGTGGCAAATATAAAAAATATAAGCGCGTGCAGCACCAGCAATTCCATGAAAGATGTTACGGCTGTTGCACTGGTGTGTGTGTGTGTGTGTGTGTGTGCGTGGGCGGTATGCGAAGGGGTGGGGGATGGCTGCGGCATGCTTTTGTGGCTGGCGACATTTTGTGCACCCAATGTTCGCATTTTCAAAGGCACAGCAATGCCAATTATTCCTGTTCCAGCGCAAATGCCGCATAAATAGCTCAAGGCACCACCAAAAAAAAAATCTGCAATATTATGGCCCAGCTTTCCCACAGCGCGTAAGCGCTTGACAACCTTTGGCACATTTTTGTTGCACACACACACACACGCACGCATACATAGATACTCGCAGTTGGTATAATTATGGCTACCATAATAACAGCGCTGACCATTGTCGACGGGTCGACACCAAGTCAATGTCAAAGCGGAAATGGTAGCTGTGCATCCGGCAGCTGCAACTGTTGTCTGGACTCAGATTCGGACTCGAGTTGAGTTGAGTTTTGCTGGCAATTCAAATGCATAACTTGCAAAACTCTCCGCAAAACAATTGCAAACTCAATTAAATCTGAGCACCGTTCCGACGGCTTCATGGCCCTTAACTACAGGCCAAGTTCTGCACCAGACAGCGTGCCCATAGAGTTACGGTCGCTTTACTATGGCACAAATAATTCTTTTCAATGGCAGAAATGCAAAAGTCGCTTACGAAATGCATTTTTGTTTATTATTATTTCTTTTGAATTGTTTTAAAAGTTAGTTTTTGGAATAGTAAATAGTAAATAATGTGATCTTATTAATATATCGATATGTTTACTCTGTTAACTTAACATAATTCTGTTGGTTGAACTATCGACAAGAGCTTCAGATCAGCTGGTTTTGATCTCTATCCCTTTGTATAATGACGAACATAAATATTGTAAAAATATGAATTGAAAGAAGGAAAAACTTTAACAAATGTAAAATGTTTAAACACATAAATAATTTAATGCATTTTGTGCAAATTTGTGCACTCTTTGAAACAAACAGAAATGCTTCTATTAAATATTTATTTTGCAATTTAGATCTTAATCTATTTAAAATATTGTTTGGTCTATGCAGTATGTTGATAGCGGATATGGAATGGCCCTAATCGGTTTACTAATATTGATCAGGTATGTTTCAAACATATATTTCGCACATTTTTATAGCCTAGCCCACTGTACGCTGGACACTATCTAGGTGTGTGTGTGCCTGAGTGTGTGTGTGACAGTGTATGCATGCTGATAACATACGACAATTGCGACTTTAAAAATCCCCTTCCGTAATTTCAGTGCACAAGTTGTGCAGGATTAATGGCCCAAGCGGCAGAGCCAAGCCAAGCAATTAAAATGCAACAGCAGCAGCAACACCAGCATAAGCAGCAACAGCAACAGAAGTTACAACAGCAACAACTGCAGTAGAAGCAGCAGCTGTAGGACCACTACAGTGCGGAAATGGAGCAGAAAAATTGCTGTGACTTGGAGAGCGTTTTTGAAATTCGCATGTGTGACAGAACAGTGTCGCATTGGAGATAGCCCCAGCGCCATTTTCAAACTGTTTGCTGGAGGAGAAGGCACCACTTGAATGCACAGCCAAAGGAGTAGCATTGGCCAAAGTACTTGGAGCAGTTGCTGCAGTACCAGTAACACCAGTAGGAACAGAAGTAGCAGCAGCAACAGGAGCAGGAGCAGGAGCAGGAGCAGGAATAGAAGCCGAAGCAGGCAAAAGGACACATAACGAAATGAGGCTAGAGAGCGTCGCGTTTTTGTCCGCAACAGCCAAAGACAAATAATGCAATTTCCTGACTAACTCATTTGGGGGCAGTGTCGCAGTCGCCATGCAACGAGTTGTCTGTTGTTGTTCCTCCTGCTGCTATTGCTGCTCCTGCTGCTTTTTCGGTGCCACTGTGCCACTGTACAGAACGAGTGTGTGCATGTGTGTGTGCGACAGACATTTATTACCTAGGCAATAGACTCGCTTGCATTGGCCATGGCTAACAGAGAGAGAGAGAGAGAGAGAGAGAGAGAAAGAGAGAAAGAGAGAGAAAGAGAAAGAGAGAAAGATACAGAGAGAGAGAGAGAGAGAGGAGGGGCATTTTTGTCTTTGGTCTTTTGTCTACTCTAGTGTGACTAAATGCGGAACTGCTGCCAGACAACTGTTAAAACTGACACTAAAGTCACTCTAAAAACAAAAACGGAAAACGAAGAACGAAAAATTAACCCTCCGTCAGACATATTTTAAAACCTTCCCTTGAACACCCGGGTCTGGCCAGACCAAATTTCATTTGGCTCCACTATAAGTTCAACTTCCATATCCGATGCTTCCTCTTCAGTTCATCATCACCTGCATTATCATTAGCATAATCATCTTCGCCACCATCATCTGAAATAGCCAATGACAAACGGCAATAATAATCACCATCACCATTTTGGGTACGTAGTCTTGTATTGTAGACAAATTCCAATTCATTAGCCATAGCCAATAAACTGAATGTTTTTATTTTGCACGTTATGAAATGTTTATATTTTGTGCGTAAAATATGTTTTACCCGATCACAACCTTATATTTGAACTCTTGTTCGAAAACTAAAAGAACATACGTATATGCAGGAAACAAGGAAAATCCCATGAAGAATACTTCATACAAAATATGTTCGGGTCCGTCCGAGGGTAGCTTTTTTTTTTCAAATCCTTTTTTCGCCCTTTTCTATGTGCGTTTGTTGAAATGTTTTTTCACAATTTGAAAGAGAATTAAATTTTAGGAAGGTACCTGGAAGTTAAGTTTGATAGCATTATTAGAAGTATGTAAAAAAAACGATTGAAAATTAAAATGGCCAGACCCTGGTGTCCAACGGAGGGTTAAATGGTCTCTGATTTATAGTAATTTAACGCACTAAAACTAATATAATTAGGAAATGAGCAGCTCAAATTGAACTAAAGTGAAATAGAAACTCTATTATACATATACAGCGAAATGAATGGAAAAGTTATGGCTATAAATTGCTTAATTTAATGATAATATTAAAGAAACGTGACTGTTTCTCAGATAAGATAGTCACATGCAGAGACTTGGCTTCACTAATTTAAACACATTCACATCTAAAATTGCTATTATCTAGCATATGAAACGAAGATTTAAAAGTCGCTGCCCTTGGCTGGTTTCTTTTCGAGTTGCGTGTTGCAGTTTTATTTTGGCCAAGGGGAAACCAAACTAATGTCGAACTTTAAACTCATTTTGAACTCTCTGGAAGTTGGTATAATACTCCACACACATTCACCCATACACACACGCACAAACACACACACACACACACATACACACACACACATACACACACACACATGCATACATACCTATGTCTTGCACTTTGTACATATGTTTGCTGACCGAGTCAGGTTTCCCACATATTGCTTGATCTCGTGCTCTGCAATTTGCCATTTCGTGTTGTTTTGCCAAGAGCAAAAAGTGCGGTGACAATTGTTTTTCCTTTTTAACACACCCACATACACTCACACACACATATGTACATATATACCATTATCACAGCATAGAAAAGAAAATGTGTCCAGTTGCATTTCACTTGTCTGTAATTTCTTGCAAAAAGTTGAACATTTGAACTCGCTCGCCTTAGATTTGTAATGTTGTTTGCGCTTTGGCAAAAGATTTATAGACCATTGATTTGTTTGTGTATATGTGTATGTATGTGCGAGTGTGTGTGTTTGTGTGTAGGTAATTGTATGTCATCAAAATATAGACGCTGTAGTTATCTATGGGTTCCTGGAATCTTATCAAACTAGCCTCTAGATTGGCTATGCTTAATTATTTTTCAATCAATTTAAAAGTAATTTTTATTCCAGGCGGAAATTCTTTAATCATGATATAGTCAGGTAAAAAGTATAATAATTAAACTGCTTGACAATTGATTGGCGATTGGACAATCACTTCAACTGGAATTTAGAAAATTTAAACGCCTTCATTAATATTGTGTCGGGTAGGTTTGGCAGTTGCGCAATTTGCGCCACATTTCCCACTCAAAGCAGCCCATGTAACCGCCCTGCTTGATGAAACCCGTGCCAGGCGGACAGTGTCCCTCTATGGGCTCTGCACCGGCTGCAGCGCAGTACCAGTAGTTGCTGAGAATCTCACTGATCTGTGGCTGACGCAGATTTGTGCCTTCACAAGAACCCACTTCAACATCGAGATTGACACAGTTCGTATCCATTTCTTCCATCGGTATACAGCCGGAAACGTCGGCTGTATCCATGAAATAGGAGTACTCATTACAAGGGGTTAGTCTTGGTTTGTCGTCCAGACAGAAATAGAACTCGCTGGGATCTGGTGCGCCCCAGGTCTCGTCTGCAAATATGCAGGCGTTAGGGTTAGGGGTGGCATCTGATGAGCTTGGAGTCGCTGTGGTTTCTGCTCCAGTTGGAGCTGCGGTAGTGTCACCTCCAGTTGGAGCTGCGGTTGTATCTCCTCCAGTTGGAGCTGAGGATGTATCTGCGGCCGTGCTTTCACCTTCAGGGGCTGCAGTAGTATCTTCTCCAGTTGGAGATGAGGATGTATCTTCGGCCGTGCTTTCACCTTCAGGGGCTGCAGTAGTATTTCCTCCTGTTGGAGCCGAGGAGCTATCTTCGGCCGTGCTTTCGCCTCCAGGAGTTGCAGTAGTATCTTCTCCAGTTGGAGATGAGGATGTATCTTCGGCCGTGCTTTCGCCTCCAGGAGCTGCAGTAGTATCTCCCCCAGTTGGAGCTGAGGACGTCTCATCCACAGTGCTTTCACCACCAGGAGCTGCTGTAGAAGATTCTCCATCGCTTGGTTCAGTGCTACTCTCAGGTCCACTTGGTGCGTCGGTAGGCTCATTCGTGTTCTCTTGGGCAAGTACCAAGGCCACATGGCTAAGAGCCAGTAGGCCAATGAATATTAGAAAAGCTGTGAGTGCGAGTTATGATATTAGATTGGTTTTGATTGTATAAGGTTTTCTTGAGTTTTATTTATTAAGCAATTTAATTGTGGAAACTATAACTTGTTTTTTTTTTTTAATATGTACGTATGTTCTTAAATGTCTTAAGATTGTAAACTCTGAGATTAAACTGAACATTCAATTATGTTTTCCACTTAGTTGAATCCTTTTTTGAAATTATCCTTTGGCTTAAGTTGTTGAACAATCACTTCACCTTTTCGCATTCTTAGTGCTCCACTTGGTTGGGTTTGAAGACTTGATAAAGACTGAATTGATATTGGGCCATTGGCCGTCGATTTATAACTTTTTTCTAATGTAATCGTTTGAATTATCTGGACCTCATTGTCAATTGTTAAAATTGTCAATAGGCCATTGTCAAAGATGTGACGAAAGGCCGATTGATGCCTCTCATTGCTCATACGCATGGGCTGCTTATCGGCCGCATAAACAGATAGGAGAGTGATAAGTGTTTTGTGTGTGTCTTGCTTATGCTTAATTTCCGTATTATTATACATTATATTGTATTTGATATAATTTTGGAACTTCTTCTTTTGTTATTTGTCCTATGAGCTACTTATCAGTTCAAGTGTTTTTTTTTTTTTGGCAAATTCCCAAGAAACGAAACATTTGATGCGCATTTCTCAGGCATTCTCTATTAGTCAGACTATCTCACTCTATCTGTCTCCTTCTGTTTGTATTATAAGATGCTGCGCATGTGCAGTTGGTAAAAGTTTTAATAGAATTTTCAGGCCACATGCCTAGTCGAATTTATGTCGATTATGTTGTCAACTTTTGCCTCCCAGAACTTTCTCTATTTAAACTTGCTGCAGCGCGTAAAATAGACTGCGAAAACTGGCAGGACAAGCTGAGCCCTAAGCACAACTGATTTCTCGCCCCTCAAGCCTCAAACATCTCCCAACGCCCAGTATATCTAACAAAGAAAGAAAACTTCAATTGACAACGTGACTCAACAACAAAGAGGAGCCCAACCGTGGCAAATGGAAACGGAACTTTTTCCAGGTTATGGCCTACGCCTAGGTCCACAGCTGGGCTCCCTTTCTCCCTCTTTCTCTGATTCAGATTCGATGAGTGGGTGGCGCTCTGGCTGTAAGCGAAATCAATTAGAACTTTTGACAGCAGCTGCGCCTGTTGAGCGACTGAGAAGGAGAGAGCGAGAGAGTGGAAAAGTGAGAGAAAGCGCCGGGGCATTGCTTGGCGCTTGTCATGTAGCCTGAGTTTTGTAATTAAATTTTGTCTGATTGCCTGCAGCAATAATTTCCAATTTACCTTCATTTGAAAGGCAATTAATGTTATGCTATCGCATTGATAAGCAACTTGTTGTCTTACGCCTCTCCCTCTCTCTCTTTCTGCCACTTCGTTTTCAAGCCTCTTGCACTCCGCAAATTTCATGCCCAATTCCATGTCGATGAATCTGAATCACGCTGAATATAAAATGTTATAATATACATATATTGACTCATATTGATTGACAACTTCGAACTGGAAGTAGAAGTAGTTATAGATTATATTGAAGAGTATAGAGAGTAGAGATATGAGACTAATATATAAAGGAGTATACTTTCCTTTAATTGTGCTTAATCATATTAGAATGTTTAAATTGTTACATATATAATTTATAATTTAATTGAACTTGTTTGTTTCAAAATTATTTGGTTTTTGGTGAATGGTTTTTGTGTTTGCATTATGTTTACAAAATTTGGCGTCAGCTGTCAAAAAGATAGTGATGAGACTTCATCGATATCAGCTGATTGCGGCTTAATGTCGATAATCAGGGCTTCAGAATTATGTCAACAGAATAAGCTGCTACTTAAAATATAATCGAAATTCAAAACAAATATAAAAAAAAAATAGTATTCAGCTTTTTTTAAATTGAACACTATCTAATTCGGAATTATTCATATACGGAACAAACGAAAACAAACTTTTAAATTGTGTGTGTTATCTAATCAGTTCAAATCGATTGGGCATACCTACATGGAGATTAAAAAACCATCACAAAAAACCCAAAAAAAAACGTCATGAACATCTTTGCTGCATGATAAAATGTGAGATAAAAAAACGAAGAGAATATTGCAGAGAGTATAAAAATGAATGAAATGATGGCCATATCAATCAGTCAATGTTTTTGCGTGCTGCACAACATAACCAAACTCTATAACCGTATATACGTAACATTAAAAACTGAAGAGTGAGAAAGGGGAACAGAGAACAGTGTGAGAAAGAGTAAGAGTACGGTGGATCGACGAGCGATACGAGTGCAAATTCATATACATATACATTTTTGATGCGGCTTATAGACGTAGTAAAATAATAATAATAACAGTATAACCAACAATAACAATAAAAATAATATTCAAGCATATTTATGCTTGTCTGTGTCTGTGTCTGCATCTGTGTGTGTTTGCGTGTCTATAAAAAGTTGCTGATGAAATTATTTATGAGAAATGAATGCAACGTTCAAACGAGAAAACGAGTTTTACTCCGCCTGCCGACGCTAGGAGAAGCTCACATACACACGCTGATGATGACAATGACGATGATGATGATGACGCTGTTGCTGTTGCTGTTGCGGACTGGATACGCATCCGCATCCGTTGTGAGCTCGAATACAACAACATGCAAACACGCCACGAACATGTGGGGCGATCCGAATCCCAACATATTCTACGTATGCTCTGTGGCCGACCAAATGCCGTTGCAGATGCAATGCGCCCAGGGACGGGGATTTTTCAATGGGCTCGGCCATCTGGGCTGCCTGCCATACGACCAGTGGCCAGCCTGTCGGCTCACCGCGGCCGAGGCATCCGCCCAACTCTTAGCCGGCTGTGACAGCAGCAGCAGCACCACCACTACCACAACCAACAGCAGCAGCGGTATCAGTCAGCCAGCGAAAACAAAGGAGCAGCCCTGGGCTACACTGGATCCCAATAAATTTTACATGTGCCCTGGTGTTAATGCAACCCCTCTTCTGCTCAGCTGCGCCTCTGGCAAGGGATTCGTGCAAACAGCACAGACCGTGGGCTGTGCCGACTGGCCACACTGGCGCCAACAGATGCAGTGTGAGGGCTTCTACTGAATTCCGAATGCTCAGGCACTGCACTGCAAATGATTATGAATTGTGGGATATATGACAGCTGGTAGGCCATAGCATTACAAATCCCACAACAACAAATGCAACTATTCCTATAGTTCGTGTACACGGAGCTTTACTGTAGATATGCTTTTAGAATTTAACACTTATTATAGCTGAAATATCTCATAAGTAATAAAAACAATGTTTTCTTTTGTAATACATCAACAATTCCAGCTATTTCAATAGTGGCTTCAACATGTTTGTGTACATGTAGACTTCCTGTAGATATGCTTTTATAATTAACAATTATAACTAAAATTATTGAAATGAATCATACGTACTAATAAAAACAATGTTTTCTTTTGTAATTTTTATTGTGTTATAACTTTACTGACATTTTCAAAAAAAAGTGCTAATTAGAAGAGCTACAAAAGCATAACACAAGTTAATTACAAATTAAATTGTTAAATCAAATTTAAATAATTGCACAACTCATCAGTAGCAAAAGCAAACGCAATTTTTTACTATACCCTGTGTTTAAAGAAGAAACAATGGGTTTGTTTAAAGGATGCATATAAGCCTAATTAACAAATTTGCGTTAAATTAAACAGAAATTATTTAAAAAATATGTATTGAGGATTTGTATAGAGATCATTTAAAAAAAAATATAATAGCTGTTACTCCAAATAATCGATCGAAAGTATCGATTAACGCATTTACCCTGTGATCGATATTTGCCGTTTAAAAATAATAATTCGTTTTAAGAAATACTAAATATACGTTTTATAATAAAATACTTACATAAAGTTTTAAAATTTAAAGGAGACTGTGTCCTTTTAATTCTGTATCCAAAAATCTCACAATAATTATTAGTCAATTTGAATAACAAATATATTATTATAATATTATTTAATACCGAAACTGAAACGTATATATTAGGCATATATACTTCTGATCAGGATGACAAAACGAGTCGATAAGATCAGTAACACCCTTAATAAATTATTATTGAGAATCTATTACAAGTTATAAAATATTGATTTTAATTTTCAATTAATGATTTTAATCACCGTCTCTACTGTTGGTATTTAGCTACCCATACGAAAACTTAGACAGACGAAAATCGCATATTTAAATTAATTATTTATATAACTAAAAAAAACATAATGTAATCATGTGCTTTGATGAATAAAATAAACAAATGCTACTCCTTTGTTGTATTTACAACACTAAATGATAAATTGTTGGTTTATTTAATTATTTGTGTTTTGTCTTTGTATAAAATTAAAATGCGTTTATAGGTCAATATTTGCTGGACATTTTATAAATCGATGTAAAATTTATAAATTGCCTTTAAGCAATTTTTTGCGGCTTCATATTGTAATTTAAGGATAACATAATATATATCTACAGAAAGTTGATACTAATTTCAATAATTGAATATATTGTGGCATTTCAAATTGTTTTCTTTTATGCATAACCATTTATCAATAATTAATCTTGGGCTGAGTGATATGGTCTGTTTCAATTTTCAATTAGTGTTGTGCTTGAAAAAGTACTGGTAGTATGTAGAAAAAGTAGTGGAAATAAAACCACAGTGACATTTTCCATTAAACGTACTAATGGAATGGATACTGACGAAAAAAAGGAATGCTGGTGGTGCGATATAGTGAAGCGAGACTTTAGATCCTTTGAACCACGTTCCTTTGATGCAGCATTTCCTTTTTACGTGTCGGTGGCTGTGGTCAGATGGTTAAGACCCCGAGACCCAGTTGAGCTATTGCCTCTGATGCACTCTTTGTCATTCCATTTGTGCATATATACACCTGTGCGCCTGCATGAGTGTCATACTTACCTGTGGGATTCCGTCTCGGTTGCAGTTTCGTTTAACAGTTATGAACCAGGTGCTATAAAACATGGACGTATGCAGCTGCCGGCTTTGACTACAGAGCAGAAGCTACACAAAAAAAAAGAGGAGAAGGCAGTGTGTTTAATCGGAAATTGCATTTTGCTTTGAGCGTTGGCCTTTCCAGGAAATTACTGTCAATGTCAGCGACAGCTGCTTCTTGCATATCGCACTTTAATAAACGTTCAATTTACCCCCCACATTCTGCCTTTGGTTGAATTTTAATCAAAATGTTTTACCCGCAGATGAATTAAAATTTATCTGATTTTACGAAACGAAAATCGCCGGGAAAATCGTACTGATTCAGAGCTCTTGATAGTGAATGTGATTGATATAAATTACATATAATGAAAATTATATTAAACAATTGAATTAATTCAGGTCTGCTAGATTTAGAGTGGATTGAAAATTGTGTGTAACGAAAAAGGAAGTTTCGGAAATTCGAATTTAATTTATATATATCTGCAGACAATATAGTTGATTATTATCTACACTCGCTTCAAGAGCTAACATAAAAGTGCTTGGTTATAACTTACGATTGCAGCCAAATAAATTACAAAACTTGAGTTATGACTTATAAATTCTTGGCTTAAATTTATAACATATTGTGCAAGGTTTGAGTTAGACGTTATTACTAAACTTTACAAGATTCCTGTTACAATTTATAGCTTCGAAGTATTGACTTATGAGCAAACGAATTTAATTTTTGCAGAAGTTCTATAGATTTTATGGCTGAAATGTGTGAAGCATTAAGTGCATATCGTAGGCAATACTAACCAAATATTCACCGAACTTGTAGCTAAAAATTTGTTTAGCATAAAGCCGAGTGTGTAGCCATGGAAAAACTGTTGGTTTTCGCATTGCAACTATGGTCATATCGTTAGATACTGTCCATATATGCAGATGCATTTTTTTGATATCCATTCAAATATTCTGTGTTGCTTTAAGGTAAGCGATGCAATTAATTAACTGCAGTGGCACAGCTAAAGAGAGAGAAAATGAGAGTAGGAGAGAGCTTGCAGGTGTCTGTATAAATCCAAAATGTTTACAAAAATCCAATGGTAACTGCATTGCCATGGAAACGAAATGTTGACCAGAAGCTGGTTAAAATATGCGTGAAATGCAAACAAGCTGACGGTGCTGCTACTAGGGATATGAATATATATGTGACTGCATCTATATGTGCGTGTGTGTGTATATGTG
>JBANCZ010000717.1:0-30168 GCA_037040025.1 Sphaerogastrella javana | reverse complement strand
GTTCTCCTATTCAACATTTATAGAATACATTGTAAATGAATTTGAAATAATTTCGAAATATGAATGTTATTTTTCACCAGGGTATTTTGAGTGCTTCAATTGGAATATCTGTTGCTGCTCTACATGTTTTCATTTCATTTTGTTTGCGGACTCTTGTCAAATTGGCATTTGGCAGCTGGCACTAGACAAAGGCAAACTTTGGGGTAACTGTTGCTGTAAAGGTAACCGAAACGATGACAGTGAAGGTAGCTGGAGCGATAACTCTGGAGAGTTTGTCTATATTGTGGATATCGAAATGAGAGGTGGTGTGGACCGACTGGACAGATTTTCCGCTGCTGTGAGAGAGCAATTTGCACGTCTCGCTTGTCGTCGCACGTGGCGTATGCGTAATTTGGTGTGGTATACTTTGCGGGCTCAAATTTGTACTTTTGTGACTTGTTTAGCTACGTTTTTGTGCTGAATGTATCCGTTAGTGTGTGTGCCTCCCTCTCTCTATCTAAGTTGGTAGCACTTAAAATCTGGAATTCAATTATATGCCAGACTGGGAAGAGGGCAGAAAACAAGGCCCAGCAGAGGGAGTGCATGACGGCGTGGTAAATTTCCTTTCGTACGCACTTTACACACCTGCTCCACATTTCCAGGTCATACATTCTGGTGAGTATGGTACATTTGGCTTGTTAGTTTTGCCAGACAACAGCCAAGCACTTTACTGCCTGTCAGTGGGTAGCGCAAAAGTGTACCTCAGCTGGGAATGGCCGAAGATTACTTTCTTGCCAGCTCGCTCTTTCCCCTTCCCTTCCCATCTTTTTTAACATCCTTCTCAAAACAAAAAGAAGCGAGCATTTCATTTGCAGAGCCTACTACAAGTAACATTAGGGAAAGGGCGGCCGTTACTTCAACACTTTGGGGAGCAGTTTAATTATAATTCATCCGCTCATTTGCTCGCTCTCCCGTTCTCTAGTTCGCTTTCTCATTTTTACTGGCTCTCTGTGCAGCACGAAATTCATTTATCTCCAGCAAATTAGCTTCAAAACAATTAACACCTGTTTTGTCGGCTGCCTCTGGCAGCTACTTGAAAACTAAACCCACCATCCAAACGCTGGTATCGGGGTTTTTTGCGACACCCTCAGCTCCCAGCCCCTTTAACACGCCCACTCTTAGTCAGCTCGTGCCGAGTTTTGTGCTTGTAAATGAAAAAAGTTGTTGGCATGGAAAAAAAAAAACTTTTCAAATTACAACGGAAATCCGTGAAAATCCTTTTAACAAAGCAAAACACATGAAGGTGGGCGGGCTTAGAGTGTGTGGGCAATGAGGCCTGAGAATTTTATAGAATAACGTATTAGTGATGTTACGGCGATGATGAACACGACCTGATTATGATGGCGGTTTCCCACTGACGACAGCACCCAAAGTTCCTACAAGATGGCGCAACACGTGCGTTTTCTACTTGTCCATGTCGAAACTGCTACTGAAGCCTTTCCAAATTGGTTTAGTTGCCCGGGTTGGATGAACAGGAGAGACAGTGACGGCTGCAACAGAATTTCAAGAAGGTAAACCAAAGTGTGAGAGGGTATGTCAGAGATAAAGAGAGAAGTAGCAGCATCCGCTCCGTCGAAAACATATTTTGAGTACTTTTAAAGTTTATTTATTGGTTCTTAGTCTGCCAACACTCTGTCTGTCTGTCTGTTTGTCTGTCTGACTGTCTGACTGTCGGTCTATATGTCTGTTTTTGTCTGTGTGTCGTGGAATTTGTGGCTCACTTGGCAGCCGTTACCACCACCGTCACCGCCGCTGTGGCTGACATCGACGCGAGGCTTTTAACTTTTAATGAAAATATTCAATTTTCAGGTGTTGCACATATTTAACATTTTCCGCCGACAACAACTTATACATGGGTTATCTGTGTGTGTATATGGTAGCAAACATCATTATTCAGGATCTTCAAAAAATTATTATATCTGCACTGTGTATACATCTTTGTGTGTTTCTTAGGGTTTCTCGAAACATTTAATTTCATTTTGCGCCATTGTTATTGTATTTTACTTTTTTTTTCGAATCTTTTGCTAATTGAATGAAATTCTTTGATGAAAATTGGATTTCTTTAATTTTTTCCCCATTTTTATTTTCACTGACGTTGAGGTCTTGTTGATTTATTTCATTAGAAGCCGTGTAAGGTATTGAGTACCTTACTACCTTGCCCATTGAATGCTTGTCCAAACATGTTAAAGTTGATTTGATTCTGGTTGTGGTGAACTTGAATTGATTTCGAATGTGATTGATTGACAACATTTGTATATTTTTCCAAACAAGGCACTCGCACTTTAATACTGATAAGGATTTACATTGATGTTAATCTGAGTAAGTTTACCTATTCCGATTAAAACGAAGTTGAAATGCACACTGATCCGACTGGATGTTGTGCTGCCTGCTTTTATAGTCAGAGCCTGAAGCATCCCATTGAAAGAGCCAAATCTTTCAATTTCCAACCTCATGAAATCGCTTACTCACAACACTCTCTCTTTGACATCTGCCGCCGGTTGTAAACAAAGGACAGCTGTTGAGAGCAGTACCAGAACACCCTGTCAGCTTTAGATGAGCTTTTCGTTCTAGCAGAAACACGAACCTGGTAATATTATGGGCCATAATGGAAGAGCCGTTGCTACAAAGTTCAGGGCGCATGTGCCCGAGTGAGAGTGTAAGCATTGAGAGAGAGAGCTACCGGCTGGTGGTAGATGCGAAAGAGACGCATCGTAAACATACCCAAATGCTGGGGCATTAGAAAGAGATGGGTCGTAAACAAGAGACAGCTGTGCGCGGTGTCATTGTACCTATACCTGTGCTCATTGAGCACAAAAAAGAAGACGCAACCACAGCAACGCCGACGACGCCACAACGTGCTCTGAGTGGGTCAGGTGCAGCAGCACCGTCGCCCCTTTCTCGATGACTACCCGTTGCCCTATCTCAATGCAAAGTATTGGATGCGCCAGCTGCGCGTGACTCGGCGACTTTGACATTTTTGTTTTTTTTTTTGGTGGCAAGTGCAATTTATAGAACTGACCCCTAATTGGCTTTTGACTGTAGTATCTTCCACCCTATTTACGACGTCAAACCACAGTCAACCAATAAATTGATTTACTGTCCATGTACATCGCTATTAACTGTATTTATATCCTCTTAGCAAATTTATACTAATTTCGTTTCTTTGTTGATGACCCATCACGCAATTTGTGGGCTCTCAGCTCATCTATTATGTAAATTAGTTCAAATTGTCATATATCGTTCATCGACCGTCTATCTCTCTCTCTCTCTCCCTCTCTCTCTCTTTCTCTCGCTGTTTTTCTTTAAGTGTGGTTGTGTTTTATTTTTATTTGAAGATTCACCTGTCTGCTTTCTGCATGGTAAATTCTATGACAAATTCGAGCATCTCATCTTCAAGTTCTTAAGAAAATTCAAGCGAACTTTTATAGATTATAGTATTGAAAATTCTTCAAATATTTAAATGATATGTACCACGGTATTCATGCGTAATATGTCTCATTTTAAAGGTCATCTATGATAATGATAATGCTTACACCTTTGCATACTTAGTCGATAGGGGTAATTTTCCACTTGACGAAAAGTCGAAAAAACAAAACAAATTTAAGTTTTCGTTGGCATCAATTGCATATAATAGAACCATAATAAAGCGCTGAAAGCGTTGATCTTATAAGGTTCAGTTGACGATCGTCACTTGGCTGTGGCTGTTCATTTTGGTGTCGCTCTCACTTGAATAATAATAATGAATATAAATATAAATATGAATACATATTCTCAGTGAGGCAAAAGTGTGTCAAAGTGCATTAAAGACAATTGCCATTTGATGTGACCCACTGCGTCTGTTTGTCTAGTTGTCTCGGTGGCTGGGTGGCCGGGTGGCTGGGTGGCTGGGATAGTGCCAAAGCAGACGGTGGGCACTTGCTGCCTGTGGGCGTGGCAATAGTGGGGTAGCACAAGGTGTTGGCTAACTGTTTGACGTACTTAGCGGTCGCGTCATTAGGCCTCTACTTGCCCACATGGTGTATACCTTATGCCATACCCTCTGATCTAAAGAACAAACGCGGCACAAAAGAAACACGAACAAAAATAATGGCAAAAAATATGTAAATTCGAAACAAAGCCAAAGAAATGTCGTGCATTCACATTTTACATACGTTTCACATTTCTTTTCCCAGTCGGTTGCCACTTTTGCTGCAGTCAGTGCCCGAATAAAATAAAATGTGCTCTTCCTGCATTCGCATCGCTCATTTCTTGTCCAATTGCCGAGCCCAGCTGACACGTTCACAGTCGAGTTGAAGAAAATTTGTCAAGTGTTTGTTACTGTTTGTCAGTTAAACTACAGACTATATAGCAGGATATATCGTGTAGATCGACTCCGACGATCGGATTCCGTTTAAATCGCAATTTTTAAACTTTTTTTTGCGTCGCCCTTGGGCATTGTTGCAGTTTTACCCGTTATAAGGTAACGAAGACCCATCCGGAAGTGCGGATTATCATATAACACATCGACCTGCCACGCATCCATGCTCTGTTCCAAGTCGAAGAACAAGTTAAGCTCTTGTTGGATTTGATTTGTGGCTTTGTTTGGAAGAGAGCGCCAACAGTCCTAATAGAATTTGTCACGTAATCAAAGATATCATATGAAAGTGGGCTGTCGGCAGGTGGGCGTGTCGTGGTATTATCTATCATACAACTTATTCAATCAGGTTGCAAGCAACAAGCAGTACAACGGCTACAGCGGTGCAGCGCATTCGGAAATTGTTAATGCAACAGCAACTCAAGTTGCAGCGAAAGTTCTTTCAAACTTTCCTTGAAAGTAAGGAGTACCCTATAGAAGTTAAGTGAAGTGAAGTTTTGTGCGGAAAGTGTTAAACAAAAACAGCATAAAACTGGGTAATCTGTGGCTAATCATTAGAGGTAAGTTTACACCCTAAATACAGTTATTAAATTCTCATTTAGAATGAGTGGAGAGAGAGAAAGGGTAGTGAGTCGAAGAAGCGTCTATTCGACAAGTCATTAAGGCACACTTGAATTTCAACCAAAACCAAGTTTTACGAAAATAGTCTAAAGTAGGTTGCAAACAAAACTTCTTGATGACATAAGAACACGTTTCTCTATGCCAAGTTCAAGTTCAATTTCTAGGCATAGATCAACCCATAAATAAACCTATAAATCAGGTCTGACAAAACACAAAATTCTAAATCAAAGTGAATTGAAACAAATGTGGTAATTATTTTAATTATTCGCGAGAGATCGCATCGAGGGAAAAGATGCGACAGCTCTTGGCACGGAATTATGCGGTGCAACCGAATTCAATCGGTTGGCCACAAGTTACATTTTGTATATGCTATATTACCGTACGCCCTATGCAGTTGGACGTCTGCCCAAGGCATAACATTTCAAACAAGGTGCTGCTCTTTTAACCATATGTACCGCTGTAATGTTGACAGCTCTGCAATAGATCGATAATCTATTCCGATATAGAAGTGACCTTGAATCGATATTTTGCACTTAGTCGTGGTATTTTTTACTTTTTCTAGAGACGGTACCGCAGAGTATTTAATATAATAAGTAGGTCTTCCACAAATAACGTCATTCAGTTCGAAGCTAATCAATTGCTAGCGCCGTCATTTGGGGAATTACCCGCTTCCATATAATTACGAATCCGTCAATCAAATAGTTGCAAGTGCGTGTTAGTCTCAGACAGCACCCGCTACACCTTCTAACCATTTTACGCTATTGCCTAGAAAAACATTCTTTAATGAACTGTTGCCATCAACAGGAGCAGGGTAGTCATTGAGCAGGGTAGTCATTGAGCAGGGTAGTCATTGAGCAAGTGAGAGTCAGTGAGAAAAAGAGAGTAAGAGAGAGAAAGAGTGTGCGTGAGTTGGTGTAATTTATAGCACACAACTTCTCTCTCTCTTGGTATCTCTCACTCTCTCTCTCTCTCTCTCTCTTATCTCTCTGCGAGGACGCATAATAAAAGCCGTTGAATATCCAAACGGACGCACAGTCATAGAAGGTCGCTTGGAGTAAACGGATTATAGGAGATATAAAGCCAAAAGAATACATAGATGAGAAGAGCTTGGCAGAGAAAGAGAGCTAGCGAAAAACGTGCATAAAGTGCAAACGAAAACGAAAGCTGAAAGTTTTTAAGGCCAAGAAAAAAGAAGGTGTTTAAAGCCAGAGGTCGGAAAACTGCTACAGATTTGAGTAGAAGCAAAACACGGATTGTGTCTATACTCGCAGTGTAACCGGAAGAGAACTGTGTGTGTGTGTGTGTGTGTACGTATATGTGTGTTTGACACAAATTCACACAGACTCGCAAACTTTCAACGGGCATCAAAACCGAGTGCAGCGTAATTTATCGATTATTTGAAGCGAGTGCATTCAGACTCCGACAGTGACAGGCAGTGGACGTAGGACGAAGGTCAATATATTCTAAAAGCAACCAGATTCTAGTTAAAACCACAACAACGGAGCCGTTTAACCAACAACACCTTTACCCAGGCGCTGTCCGAGACGTCTCCGAGAGCAGTGAAACGCGCATTCTAACCGAAAAGAAGACGACACCGCATCGATAGGTGCCGGTCGAAAGGGTAACGGGTCCGACAAGCATCATTGGTTTGGTAACCATGACCTACCTAATAAACATACTCAAGTTTAACGTGAAGTATTTAAAAAATCAATAATTTTGGAAAAGCACAACGCAACAGCAGATAAAAGGCTCTCTCTGTCTACTCCAAGCTCTTACTCTCCCACACGCACACACTCTCTCTCTCTCTCTCTCTCTCTCTGTCTGTGTCGATTGTATTCGCTTGCGCCTACTCCTTCATTCCCCCGTCTGTGTTTTGCTGTTTCGGACAATGGAAAAGTCTGAGAAATTTTCAGATTATCTCTTTGCCAAAATGGGCCCGGCGAACGCCACTGCATCGCAGCTGCCGCCCAAGACCCATCCGGAGCGCAGCGATGCACCCATCGAGCTGACCGGCATACGCAAATGGTTGAGCGACAATCTGATGCTGCTGGTGACGCTCTCGGGCGTGCTGCTTGGCGTTGTTCTGGGTGAGTACATGGCATACAACAGACTACAATAATTACAATCGTTCCCTCCTTTATCACAGGGCTCTCCCTGCGTCCGCTGCAGCTGGATGGGGATGCCATAATGCTGATATCATATCCCGGCGAGCTGTTCATGCGCGTGCTCAAGCTGATGATTCTGCCCCTGGTCATCTCCAGCCTGATCGCCGGTTCGGCCAGCCTCAATGCCAAGATGAATGGCAAAATTGCCTTGCGCACGCTCGTCTACTTTGCATCGACTTCGCTCTTTAATGCCGCCTTGGGAATTGCTCTGGTGCTCCTCATTCACCCGGGCAATCCGGATATGCACCAAGCAGAGCAACACGCCGCAGATAAGCGGGCCGTCAAACTTATGGATAGCCTATTGGATCTGGGCAGGTGAGTTGCGTTTTCAAAGTGAGCGAAACTTGCCTTCTGTACTGCTTGCTTTCGTATTCATATGCCGTTGAAATCGGTAAAGCAGGGTGAGCACTACTAGTGAATATACAAGCTGCTTTATGGTCTGTGAACTGCTTGTTAATTGAAGCTATTTGAAAGTATGACCAAAACTTGCCTGAGCTACTGCTTGCTGTATATCGTACTGTACTGTATATCGTACCTGCTAATATCGTACTCTTTCGCCAACTGCTTGAATCACACAAAAAACTGCTTGCAAGTATGTTGAAAAAGTAGAATACTTGCTTAAGATACTGCTTGCCACTTTGAGATTATGTTGTACACTCTTTCCAACTGCTTGGCTCACTGTGTACTGCTTGCAATTGAAGCACGTAGAAAGAGCGAAAGCTACTTGCATGAAGTTCTGCTTGCTTAGTTCGCTTGCTTTAAAAGCACTGGAAACGAGCGTGATAGGTTGGACACTGCTTACTTGTTTACTCTCGCTCGTCAACCGCTTGACGCTCTTTGAACTGCTTGCTATATAACGCACACCTTGTTGAGCCTTCCATTTTATTTGGCCGCCAAAATTTAAATTTAAATTTTGTTTCTCCTTTTTTGTACTGCTTGCAGGAACGTATTTCCGGACAATATATTCCAGGCATCGATACAGCAAGCGCACACTGTTTATCTGCCCAAACCAAGCCTGGTACACGGCAGCAGCAACAACAACATATTGAACGACACTGCAGTGGAAGCTTTGACAGTTTTGCAGGGTGCGGAGCTGGAGGCACAGCGTCAATTGGAGGTGGATCTGGAGGAGGTAGTACTGGTACGTGACGTTCAGTATCGCAGCGGCACGAATACGCTGGGCATTGTGTTCTTCTGCTTGGTTTTCGGCACATTCCTGGGCACCATTGGGCAGAAGGGTCAGGTGGTAGTGGACTTCTTTGCGGCCGTGTTCGAGGTCATCATGAAGATGGTTACCTGTGTGATGTGGCTAACACCGTTGGGCATCAGTTCCGTTATCGCCGGCAAAATACTGAGTGTTGATAATCTGACAATGGTGATGGCACAGCTAGTTTGGTTTATCATCACGGTCCTCTTGGGTGTTATCATCTACCAATGGATTGTGATGCAGGCCATCTACTTTGTGTTCGTTCGTCGCAATCCCTTCAAGTTCTACGCTGGCCTCATACAACCCATGCTAACTGCATTTGCCACAGCCTCAACGTAAGCTCTATAAATCTCACTCTCACTCTCTCACACTCTCTTTGTGTCTTTATCTTCTTAAAAGAACTGATAAAGATTCTTAAAGTATAGTATAAAATCTGTGATGTCATAGAAAACACTTTCGATAATATTTTCGCAGAATTACAGTATTAAAAAAAAATGCATTTACTTTCTTTTATTAAATCTGAATCGAAAGTGATTTCTGTGCCAGCCCCCTGTGCTTTTCCGACCTCTCTGTTACGCATTTTCTCTGCGAATCATCTGCTTGAGAGATACTCTTACTCTCTCTCTCGCTCTATTTTGCTCTCTTTCGATCTCGAGTTGTTATAAACATATTTTTTCCTTCTTTTTGGTTGGCAAATCCTGTGATTTGCACTTTAAAAAATTCTTTGACTTTCAACATTCACCAAAAAAAAAAAAAAAAAAAAAAATACCAAATACAAATTTACCACCACAACACACCACAATAAAACACACCACAACTTCAACTCCAACTCGATCTCCAACTCCAACTTTAACTCGAACTCGAATTCGAACTCGAACTTGAATTTCGTTATGGTACGGCAGCGCTGCCGCATTGCCAATCACATTCCGTGTGATGAACGAGAAGCTGCGCGTCGATTCTCGCATCACCCGCTTTGTCCTACCGATCGGCTGCAACATCAACATGGACGGAACTGCTCTCTTTATAGCCGTCGCCTCCATATTCATTGCCCAGATGAGCGGCATGATCTTGGGTTATGGTGAACTGCTCACAGTGCTGCTGACATCCACAGCAGCATCAATGAGCTCGGCCAGTGTACCGAGCGCTGCCCTGGTGCTGTTACTTGTCGTTCTAACCGCCATCGATGCTCCGGTTCAGGATATGACGCTGCTCTTTGCCGTGGATTGGTTTGTGTAAGTTATATAGTATTCAAATTTCGAATCATCATTAAAACATATATGGTTCTTTTCCTTCGCAGCGATCGGATTCGTACTACCAACAACATGCTCGGTGATTGCTATGCGGCCGCTATAGTAGAGGAACTGTCCCGTAAGGAACTGATGGCCTTGGATGCCGCAGCTGTCAATTTTCAGGTAAACTTTCTCTTGACAGTGATTAGCAATCACTTACTTTATTGTAATAGAATATTGAATATTATATAGGATCTACCCGCCGGTACTCCAAATGGACTTAATGGTAGCATTGAAGTGGACCCGTCCAACAAAAGTGTCAATTCGGATGCAGTCGTGCTAGATATGAATGCCATGATGAATAATGTTAATCTGCAGCACGACCACAGCAATCGACGGGTCTAATTTCAATAAATAAATTTTAGTTTTCTAGTAATTCAAATTCACAAATTATTCTCAGTCACAATAATTTTAAAGCTTTAAAAAGTATTATTTCTAATTCTACATAACAAACTTTTAATTGAATCTTGAACAAGTATTATACATTTTATATGTGTATATCCTGAAATGTATTGAACACCGTAGTATGATAGACAGATAAAGCTGTCTAATATAAAATGAGAGTTTATTGGAATATAGACCATCATAGTGTTCCCAGAACCTTTTGATAGATATAATTTTTTGGTTTTTGATACTTATATGCAATATCAATAGCAATCGATTCAAACACATGAGAAAACCCAAACGAATTTTTAGATATACTGCAACAAAAATCAGTTTTTTTAATGAATTTTTATGGATATTTAATATTTATATTGAGATCGAATGAAAATTATATATACTATTGTGAGTTCAATTGTCTATTGACCAAAAAATATACTATATATACTACACATACCATAGCCAAATCGATTAAAATCGATAAGCCCTAAAAATTATTAATATATCTTATATACAAATATCATAAATACATATAATACATATATATACAACAGTTGCAAATCTATCGATAATTCGATAAATACGAATGATCATATTATGTGGATGATTCCGAACAAAATTCTCACAAAGTTATTTGAATACCATCTATAGAGCCTAAACTAATACCGAGAACAAAGATTTTGTGATCTGTTTTAACTCGATATAATTTTTATGTACAATCGATTTTATGTAATTGGGTTTTTGACACCAAGTTATTTACAATTAGTTTATTATATCTACAATCTATTTGAATCGTATGTAAATTATTTTTGAGCAAGTTAACAAGCTGTTCAGGTTGTAAGCAAAACGGGCCTATCTATAATTTTTACAGATCTAGAACCCAAATAGCAATCGAAGCGCTCGTTAAAATGAAACTTATCTAAAAACTGTCCACATATATTTGACAGTCATATATGATTATCCCAACCAGTAAGTAGACTGAAAAATGTAGTTTTAGTATGACTTATACTTATTATAAATTATATACGAAAACCATATGCGATTATACAATCTGCTACCAAGCGGAATGAGAATATCCAACATTGAATCAATATATCTAAAATAAAAGAATTTAATGGAAATATATTATGGTCTTTCAAATATTTTTACAATCTGTATATCAAGTGTGGCTTTATCAATTATTTGATTGAAAAAATAAACAACCCTTAGTTATTCGCGTAGTTAATCAGTTTAACAACTATCAACAGAGCCATAAATTATAAAACTTTGATAAATTCAAAGTGTTAATTTATGGTTAGATTTATTATGAATAGAACATTAAAAACAACCCTTAAGTATCGAATAGCCTGATTAGTTTGACGACTTAAACGGATATATCCCTATCAAAATAGCCATAAATTATACCAACCGATAGATCAATCGTACGATCAACATTGAATTCGATCGGATGAATGAATCATGTACAAGTTTGTTTTGTTTTCTAACGCCTGCAGTGTCTTATAGTGCATGTAAAGCAAAATCTAAATCGGGCTTATATAATTATAGTTGTACCTACTTATATTGCATACTTGAATGCATTCAATTGCAGCAATAATTATATCTGGGTCCCAGTATTCGAGTGTACGACTATGAGTATGAATCTGTGCAAAAGTCTTGCTTGGAGTCTGAGTCTTGGCCCAAGAATCTAAGATAAGGCCCTCGCATGACTATCAGCTGTGGTTTTTTCGCACCTCGTTGCTCGCCTTGCACTCATGTCAGGTGTCAATCCGCAATTCACCATCAACATGTCCGTACACTGAGCGAAAATCTTAAAAAAGTTAAGTAATATATATATACTATGTATATGTTGTTTATCTAGAGCTCTTGTTGTTGTATGTTTCTATATATACGTATATGTAGTACCTGTTCTTTCCTCCCCCAATTTGTAGTTTATACCATCTAATTTCTCTCAGTGTAGACCCAGTGGCTGGCCCGCACTTGAGCCCAACTGTGCAGGTGAATGAATCAAGCGCTGAATAAACAACTGAGCTGCAACACACATGGCTGCACTATGCATTGCTCATATGCATATATAGATTTCTTATACTATATATACTATATATATATATATATATATGTATGTATATACATATGGTAAACTGTGTGTGGTGTTGCTTTTGTTGTTGTTGTGAAGTCGGCAAAAGCAACATATCAAAAATATAATGTATCGCATTCAAAAAGTGCGCAATTGCAAGCCCAACAAGTCGACTCTAGCCAGTTCAACTGTCTGTCTTTATAATAAGTATGTCTGTCTATATGTCTCTCTATCTGTCTGTCTCTCTGTCTCTCTGTCTATCTGTCTGTCTGTCTGTCGCTTTTGTCCCAATGTCCCACCTGTCCCACTGCCTGACTAGCTGCTTGCTCTTGTCGCGTTGGTTGAGCTTGTTTCATTTGCTTCATTGCTTTGCTCTTTGTTGCTGTTGTTGTTGCTGATGTTGTTGCTGATGTTGTTGCTGATGTTGTTGTTGTTGTTGTTGTTGTTGTTGCTGTTGTTGTTGTTGTTCTCTGGCGTTGGAGTGTTTGGCGTCTGAAGGTCTACTTGGCAGCCGCTTTCAAGTGAGTTGGCGTTGCTGCTGCTCACATAAAATACGAGTGCAAATAAAACGCGCAGCTTCCATGGGATTAAACAGTATTAAGACAACGAATTAGCTAATACGCTTATACAAATTAAACATATATTTATTAACAGTTAAAATAATAATAATAGCTTCTATAATCATATTCTATTCTATACTTTCCTTCTATTCTTCGATCATTCATAATAACTAAATGCAAATAAACAAAAATTTCCAAACATAAAAGCTGCAATTATTTGCTCTTACTTCTTCACTTCTTCTATTAAACGCACATAGGGCAAAAGCTCATCCATTGTAAAGCTTTTTATGTAGTAAAGCCTAAAGCTCCTGCTCTTTATGGATAGTGTATACAATTTGTTCGATCTTTGCAGATCTGCGATCTATTGGATTCTGTTGCTTGCGGCGTAAATTAAAAGAATTGAATACTCATGTGACTACGATAAGTGAATACATGTGAATGTGTGTGAGTGCATGTGCATATTCGTGTGCTCGCAGTGAGTGAATATTTCTTCGTGAGTGAATATTTCTGTGCATTCGTGTTGACACTTGGCCAAGCGCATAAAAGGAAAAGGTGAGTTCATTTCTAGACCCTGTGTTTAAAAAACACAAGAGGGCCTATTA
This sequence comes from Sphaerogastrella javana, assembly GCA_037040025.1. Classification (NCBI taxonomy): domain Eukaryota; kingdom Metazoa; phylum Arthropoda; class Insecta; order Diptera; family Drosophilidae; genus Sphaerogastrella; species Sphaerogastrella javana. The sequence continues at coordinate 16,876 of JBANCZ010000717.1, read as the reverse complement.
ACTTTGTGTGTAATAGGCAGAAGGAGGCGTGGCACACACCATAAAGTATATATATTCTTAATCAAGTGCAGAAGCCAAGTCGTTTATCGAAATCAACTAACGACAAAACTATACAGAGACGAAAATAACATACTGCACCGAAAAAACCATACCACACCGAAAATACCATTCTCCTCCAAAAATAACATTACAGCCCCAAAAATACTATGCTTTTCCGAAAAATACTTATCACAGAGTTTCTCCTGTCGGGTCCCTACTGTTGTATATTTGTTTTCTATTGCTGTTATCTGTGGAGTCTGCATTCGTTACTTTGTGATCGACTCAAGCAATTATTCATTCATTCATTCATTCTGCAATGATGCAGATCGCCGAAAAACAGTGTGATAAGGGTCCCCCAACATGTTGATTTGTTGCGACAAGAGGTGGGGATAGGGGAAAGTGTATAAAAGAGACACAATGCAAGTGCTTGTTGTTGTTGTTGTTCTTGTTGTTGTAAGGGCGCATTTCTGTAAACAAATTTGAGTGGGAGGCAAATCGCCGAAAAAGATCAACTGTGATAAAGCTAATGGATGAAGAGAAGTAGCGAAGGGAAGGGGATATCGTGTAACGGAGACTTAATGCAAGTGTTGTATGTTATTGTTGTATGATAGTATGGCAAAAGTGCATGATAGTATGGCAAAAGTGCATAATCTATTATAACGGAAGAGCGGGAGAACGAGAGAGCGAGAGAATTGCGAAACATATAGAGCGAAGAATATAGAACAGAGGGACGCAGTCGCAATTTGATTACGGTGGTGTTCAGATGTGCAAGGTCAGGTCGAACCACGCGGATTTTTGATAATTGTTTAAATTAGAATATCGAATGTATTAAAATGTTAATCAAAGTGAATTACAATCATTAAAAGTTTGTGCAATTAATTTGCTAAAACGCAATACTAACTTTAAGCTTGAGCTAAATTTTGCTGTGTTTAATGTTTTAATGCTGTTGCTGTTGTTGTTAATTCTATGTAAGTGATTTTCTTTTATATTTCATATACAATTCAATATTTAATTTATACAATATTATTATATTTAATACTAAACTGCCCCAAATATATTATTCTGTTCCGAAAATACTAAAGACAGGGTCCCCACTGTCGGGGCAGTCCCTACTGTTGTACATTTGTATTTGCATTTTTTCTTGCTTTTGCAACTAGTAGGAGCGTTTAGAATGAATACATTTAGGGCAATCGTAAATAAACAAATGTATTCACTTTCATTCACTGCATGATGGAGCACTTGCGGAAGTGGATTTCATGTTGACAACTTTGGTTCTATTTCTGCGATTCTTTGGACTTTTAAGAAAGATATAGACAGCTAGAGGTATAGGTAGATTGCTTAGATAGATTGCTGACATAATGAAACTAGTCATTTAGCGTACCTACAACAAAAAGAACATGAAGAAGAAGAAGAAGACGAATAAGATGATGAAGGAGATGAGGAAGAAGTTGATGAACAAGCTGACTGGCTCCTCTATAAATTTGCAATCAATTTTTATCAGGCTGGCCCAGAACGTGCCTGCACTAACGTTTCTATTCACACGCTGCGCAACGTTGCAACGGGAACAGCATTGGGAATGGGAATGGGAACGGGAATGGGAATGGGAATGAGATGTAGATGGAGTATGACTCCAGGTGATGTTGCTGCTGCTGCTGCTGCTGATGCTGCCTGGCTAGTGATAGATTGGCCCACATTCGTTGTGATCTGTTGTAAGTCGCCAATTTTGCAGCTACCTCATTCTCCCCTCCCCCCCTCTGAAGCTCTGCCAACGCAATTACTACATATCCCAATCCGTAGCTTCAGCCACTGAACGTCATATGCTCAGCGGAGTTGCAGTCGCCGTCGACGTTGCCATCGCAGTCGCAGTCATAGCCATCACTGGGGTAATCTAACCAAATTACTGTGGTGTTCACAAACACGTTCTCTAAACGGTTTCATAATAACAACGCAGCGGGGCAGGCGATGGCCAATGGCCCACGGGATGGGGCAGGCGGGGAGGGGGGAAACAGGGGCATGCACTGAAGAATTTGTATGATGGTCTGTCTGCAGCTTCCTTCTCCATAATAAGCAAGTGCAGTGGATCGACTGAGTGACCACATACCCAGTATATCGATTCATAATGAACAGCATATGACATACAGGGTATGTGTAAGTCAGGTCAATCTATGTTATATGGAATGTGCATAGAGGGGCTTACTCTCTTTCTTTCTCTCTCTATCTTTCATTCTCTTTCTCTCTCTCTTTGCTGTTCTAATGCAAATTGCAGTAATAATTGGCCTATTATGCCATAGTCCGCCAGGCAGTAGGTCGTACTGTACCACTGTAGTAGATGTTGTTGTTGTTGTTGTTGTTGTTGTTATTATGATTATAGTATTATAGTTGTTGCCGTGCTAGTTGGTTACGCCCAACGCCCCTCCTGCTGACCGCCTCCCGCCTCTTTTCGCGCTGCATTAGAAACTGCCGCAATAGAAGAACATTTAATACGTGTTTTAGTCTAAAAGTTGGCATTAACTGACTTACAGGCTTTAACCAAATACACTAAGTGTCTTAAAGGCATACTAAAAAATAGACTGAGAGAGTGGAAGAGACAAACAGAGAGAGATAGAGGGAGATACAGAGAGGGAGAGCATTGAAAGAGTTTGAAAGACGGAAGCATAGATCGATCCTGTGTGCACTCATTAATTATTTGTGCGACGGCAAATTAATGCCTAATCAAATTTTATTGAATTTTAAACCAGTCGCCACTAACTAAAAGAAGCCTTCAAATAGTCAAGGTGGAAGCTGAGGGAAAGAGAGAGTATGCGCTATGCGGATGGATATGCAAACCCTAGTTACTGCAGGTAATTAATGTGCGCTGCAGCAGACGACGACATTAAAATTAATTTGATTTGCTAAAAGACAACAACAACACCAATAACAACAACAACATAAACAACAACAACAACAACAACATCAACAACAACAATAAAACAAAAAACAAGCAAAAAGCAAGCCAAAAAATACAAAATAAAAATGGTCAGCGCATAGCTAAAGCATTGCCATGGGAAGAGAGCCCAAGAGAAAGATTCACTGCATCCAGAGAAACCTGGCTGAAAAAATTTTATCGATTTTTTTTTGTTTTGTTTAAGCCAAAGCTAACAAGTGTCGGGCCACTGTTGGTGCCTCAACCAAAATAGCCAAACAACATGAACTGAACAACTGCAACATCGAACAACAACAACAACAACAACAACAACAAGAACAACTGCAACAAACAGCTACAACAAATGGCCAAAAGGTTTCATTGCAATTTTAATTAACTACCTCGTCCTGGCGCATTAAAATTGTTTTGACTTTGTTAAATGCTTGCAAATCAAGCAACGACATGAAAATTTACGCAAGAATCGTCGGGGCTCAGCGTCTCAGCGCCTGAGATGCTCGATCTGGATGGAATTGTATAGATGCTTGTATCGATAGCTACTAGGTGGGTTTTGGTTACAACAACAAACAACTTTGGCGACTGTTATTATTGACTATGACTAAAAGCTTCTGAAATGAATATCTCTTGGTAGCTGCGATAGCAAAGAGCAGTAATGTCAAAGGGTCTCGCTACCTTCTGTAAAGAACAGGCGTAGTTGGAGATTAATTCAATTTCAAAACTAATTAGATACCTATATAGATAGCTACTGGGTGGGTTTAGTTAAAATTAGAGCCTGGATATAGAAGTAATTGCTATGACTAAAAGCGAATGTAATTAATGCCTTACAAACTGGAAACACTTTAATGTCAAAGAACATTGGTAGCATCCGGGAAGAACAGACGTAATTTTAAATAAATTAATATTGCATATATATATTCAGATATTAATTAGATACCTTTACCGAAAGATACTTGTTGGACTTAGTTAAAATTAGAAGTTATTGGTATGACTAATAGCCACTGCAATTAATACCTTACGATCTGGAAACACTTGAATGTCAAAGGTATCGGTAGCTTCTAAAAAAAACACTTAATTCAAAATTAAGTAAATTAATTTAAAAATAAAATGTATTATAATATTAAGATATTTATATTTGCTATAACTAGGTAGATTTAGTTGTAATATGAATAAACAGGCTTTTATTCTTAGGATGACTAAAAATACAAATTAGATTCTTTGTGCCTCAAGGTAAAAAACCGTTTAAAACCTTAAAGTAATGACGGAATTTCTAAGCGATAGAAATCGGAACTTCTTCTTCGAATTATTTTGAATTTTCATAAACAATGATCAATTAACTTTAATAACAATTGAGTCATGCAATTGTGTATAAGAAATGCAAACACCCATCGATATGCATGGTCATAGGAAGGCACTGGGGCAATGCGATTATATCGAAACCAGGCATTATACGGTTCCAGAGATAAAAGACACACATTAGCCAAATAGTCAACAAGTCATTGTTCATTATTAGCGCTTCCTTTTTAGTGTGAGCCTCCCTGTGGCTATGTGCTACTCCCCACGAATACATGAGAAGGAGGTTGGCGCTGAAGTTGGCAACGCGCAAATGTTGCCAATGTAATTAAAAATGCATTTTGTGCATTTAAAGAGGCGCTGCAACGGTATCAGGCTCTGGTAACTGGTCAACGCAATGCATCTGGGATGCGGCAATGCCGAACCACAATCAGTGATCGGCGTAAATTGTCGTGAATTAACGTGAGTTCGGCTGTCAAATGCCTAGCATTAGAAACGAGTCACTTGAGAGCACTCATTGCCCTGCCCCGGTGCTCCAGGTGCTTTTAAATGCCGCACTGTATTGCCACCGGAAAATCATTGAAGAACTCTGGGCCAGAACTCCTTAGGTCACGGCATTCGCCATGATGAAGACAAAATGATCACATCACGCATACGACGTTTTGGGGCACAATAATTCGCGCGGTTCACGCCGCAACATTGCGTGAAATGTCAAAAGTTAAAATTGCCATTTGATAATACAAATAAAGCACATGTGCACATACACATTCATACACATATACACTTTATGTATGAGCAACATAGAGCTCTAAAGCCAAGCACGAGCTGGAACATTAAAATGTTTTCAACTCTGGTTTGAACGTAACGTGACACGAAGTCGCGGCTTTTATCGTTAGCATTTTCTGTGTGGCATGGAAGAGCGGTGCCAGACTATGGCAAATTCACAGTACTCATGATTTGTTCATTGTTGTCATTGCCCACTTGCGGCATGTAGATTGAATACAACCGATGCCGATAGTCGTTTTTTCGTTTTGTTAGCTGCTTATTTGCTTCGCGACTGTTTTGTTTTTTTTTTTTCATTTTCATTTTTGGTGGAGCTCAACAACTCCATTCAAACTATTTGTTAGCCAGATGAAAAAATTTCCTTTTCAACGCGCCACGACAACCGCACCTGCAACTGCAATTGCTCCATGGGCTGCAGGGTAGCGGGTTGAGGCAATTTGAATTGAGTTGAATTGAGCCTACGCTGCATGACGCGAGGCTCTGAGAGCCCAGGCAGCGCCTCCATTTAAGTTTCAAATGAAAATTTGCAAATTGAAAATATACGTACACATACACATTCACATACATATACACATACACACACTATACTATATATTGATACCTGTTCCATTGCTTTATATGTAATGATGTGTTTGTGTGAGTAGACGCTTGCTTGATGCGACGTTTTTTGCCCTGTCATTACAATGCATTCGTTGGTAACCCTCTCTATTTTTCTCTTATCAACACTATTTTCTATCTCTTTCTCTCTCTCTGTCTCTCTCTCTCTTTCTCTCTCTCTCTCTCTGTCTCTGCCTCTGTCTTGAACTTCCAGTGAAGGCGTGGGCTGCATTCACGCGTGTGAGTGTGCCGAATCGTTTTGTATTCGGTGCTGCGGGCCATATTCACAATGCAATGCATATAGTACTCAAAGTTGCACTCACACTGGTACTTGTACCTATATAGCCTTTCTCATGTTCATACCCATACTCATGTTCACAGACTCATACTTAAAAATTGTTGTTTGTTTTTTATGCAAGTGATCTTGCAACATTGCCAGAGCTTACAACCTACAACATACAACTCACAGAGATGCCACACAGCTCCAGCCATCCTTAATTTACCTCACGTTGAGCCGTGTACTTCCCCGTTACTATTTCAATTTTTCGGGAATGCTATTAAAAATCAAAAGTGTGAAAGGCGAGAATGAATGGACATTTTGCTTCCAGGTTGTAGCCGTTGGTATGAAGCCGACGTCAGACCCCTGACTAGTGAAAGTTCCATGATTGAATAGATGGAAACAAATAGACTTAAGATCACTCTAAGAAAATATCAACTAGGTGCGGTCGATGGATTGAAAGAGTATCAATCTTTGTGTCTTCTAATCAATACCATAAAAATGTATGTCCATGTACATTGACAGCGAGAAGATGCACCCAGAGCAGTATTTCTGCCAAGGTCGATGTAATTTCTAGCCACAGTCAAGACACGAACTCTCTTTCACTGTCTGGTAAAAACTGTCTATTGTAATATTTTTAGAATAATTTAGCATGCAACTAACAAGACTTTGAGTTGTCTACTGTAATACTGAACATCTGTCTTCCGATCGGTTTCAGTAGGTTATTCTGGAAGACACTGCTATTTAGAAGCTGTCAAAAGTGTTTTGTACAAGATTTCACACATATCGCTTCAAGTGAAATAGCAAATGGATAGGCTAACTGCAATCTGTCAGTGTGGAGAAGCAGATGGGGTGCATTTGAAGCCTTCGTTGTGGACTTTGCGCAGCACAGTAGCCGTTCGGATGACAGCTACGACATGGATTCAGAATTGGAATTTAAATCATAGAGTGACCGTGACTCATTCAACGTTGATGAGAGCTGGAACTGGTTAAATGCATATAGGGTCAGAATGTGACTGATTGATGAGCCATTTGCATGTCGAACATCACGATGAACCGAGTTAGGAGCGCTGTGATGCTCATGTTCGGGTTGTTGTACTTGTGCGCGTGAAAGTGTTTGGCCACCTGGGGATAATCAGAGAGCCATAGAAGGTGAGGCGAAGGTGAGCCGAAGAATCGATGGTAACTTTCGCCAACATTTCGTACTGCTGGGTCAAACCGGAGCGAAGTTAAAGGCCATGATTAATTGGACGCCCTGAAAATAGTATCTAGCATATTTTCATTTGGTTTTTCTGCTGTTTGTTGTTGTTTATCCATCGAACTCTAGCGAGCTATAACTATTCACAATTAACCCACTGACCGCTGGCGTCTGCCTGATTCGATGATTTTTGTGATTTTCAATAATTTCCTATTTACTTAGCCGGTCAAAGCCAAATTGGAAGCTGCTATTAAAATTCGTAGACGTACAATAAAGTAGTTTGCAGCCACGAATACCCTCCGCAATGTTTTTAAAGAAAGTTTTAATAGGAGATACCCGGTGCAGCCGTAGACGTTAAATTGGGAAAAGAGCATCCAATGAGGTCAAAATATGCTAAATCTGGAACTACAGTCATACTGCTGTTATCACGTAGTATACGGAGTCGAATTCGCCGCAAAACCTATAATTAACTTCTTGGCTCGACTTGACTTTGGTCGCAAATACCAACAGAAATAGAAATAGAAAGTAAAATCAAAAATCAAACTAAACCTTGCTTCACCCGAAGCTATTTTTTGATAGTATTGAATGTGCAACCGGTGGCATTTTTTTGTTGTTGTGCCCCATGCAGCAGCCTACGGCACATCGACAGGTGCGGACTCCGAGTCAGAGTAAGACACACGTATGTGACTTTTGGTCCAGCCGATTTCGATTTCGTGGCAATTAAAATTCCAGTGCATACGGCGGAGTTCCTAGTAGTCGCTGGCGGCTGGTTTTATGTAACTACTCGCATAATACACTTGGCCAATTCGCATAGAGTTGACCAGTTACAGTCGGTCCACTTGATTAACCATGGTATGCATTGAATTCAATTTGTTTTCAACTCTTTGTTTACTCAACTAGCCAAACAATTAAAATTGCAATCGATTTTTAGTGTTAGTAATAACTTAATAAATATCTTAATAGACTTTGGCTAACAACATCGATATTATTATCAATAATAACAACAATCAGAGACTAACGAGAAGCCGGGTAGGTCATCAGCTAAGGAAGCATTCCATGTCTGACAAGCTTCAACCTAAATTGAATGGCAAAAACACATTCAACAGTAGGGACGGTGCCGCATTTAAAACACATTCGATAAGACTAAATTATACAACAGTTTTTAGGTCGAATTTGAATAATGTAGATACAAAAATTTGCTTGATATAGGTGTTTATATCGATAGACAAATGAACGTCGTACAAATTAACAATATGTGTATATAAAAACGATCTTTGCGATGACTTCTTTACGCCAAGTTAATATGCACTTTAGAGTATTATTTAGTACAGGGTCCTAAAAACGTTTTCAACTATTGCAACAGACTTGTCCGCACCCCCTGCCTGCAAAACATACACTCACTTAAGCAGGCTTACACACACGCCATAGCTGCTGGCCTAGACTGTCAGTCTTGCAGCAGCCTCTGCCCATTGCTTGCCACACGTTGTCCCCCCCCCCCCTCCATTTCAAGTCAAAGAGTGCAACAGTTAGTGCAAGAGCTGCCAGTTGCAAGATTCCAGCCTGTAAATCTGCATGCGCGTTGCGGTGTCAAAACTTTTTAAACAAAATAATTAAATATAGAGAAGCGGGAGGCAGGCACTACAGTGCACGTAAAAAAAAAAACAACAAGTGAGCAGGTTGTGGTCGGTGTGTGATCGACTAGCGAATGCTCTACGTTTATTGGAATATGGTATTTGGTTTAGAACAGTTGGAGTGCCCCAAATGTCTAGGATATTCGACGCATGTAACAGCATGCGATGTGTCTCTGTGTCTCTGTTGAAGAGTCTTGCCAGCGCCGGCACTCCTTGGCTCCCATCAGTCTTATCATGGCTGTAGCCGCCCCAAGGAGCTGCAACAAAAGCGCGCCAGGCGCATGCAAAGAAATCCGCTAGAAAGTCATGTTCGTGCCGCTGCATGTTGTACCAATGAGGGAACTTCAACGAGGTAGCTCTGCCAAATGGCTAAAAACAAAAAGAAAGAGAGACAGAAAGAGAGAAAGAGAGAGAGAGGGAGAGACAGAGAGAGAGAAAGAGATGAGAAAAAAAATTGTATGCGACGTGCCGCTCGATCTGAGGCCGGTCTTAGTTGGGTCGACTACCTCGACTGCATAATAATTTATGATCGCGTTGTCCAAGATGTGGGTTAATCGTGTTTTGGGTTATTTTCTAGACAACCATCCCCATCCACATTTTCGCCAAGTGGGAGATGATGCTGGTCTGGCATGTCTGCTGCTTATATCCAATTACTAGGTCAGAACCTGCACAAAGTCCTGATTGTGAGCATACTCATTCAACTATGTTGTAGAATCTGCTCCTCCCATAACTTCAATGGAGGTAGTTGCATTACATTTTCAGCTATATATTGCCAAGTTATTTCTTGGAGTCTAGGTCACAGATTTGGCATTCAATCGACGTGAAATGAGTGCGTCGGAGGCGACTCCTAACTCCCGTTTGTAAATTCACTCTTCTCTCTCTCTCTCTATCTCAATCTCTCACTCTCTCTATCTCCCTATCAGTCTCTCGCACTCTCTCTCCCTCTTGAAAATTGGTGTTGCCTTACACTGTGCCATTTGCATTCTTTGAGCCATTTCAGTCCCACGAAGAGCTGCCAAAAAGCCATAAAATATCGTTTTATTATGCCCAGAATGGGGAAGGACGTGTCGGGTAGGACTGCGGGTGGCAAGTGGCGAAAGATGGTAATAAATGCTTCGACAACACTAGCCACGTGCCCTGACCAAACGTGTCGCTCGCTGTCTCGACTTGATTCAAAATTAGCCAGCTAAAAGTGCGATAATCGGGGAGTGCTAGAGAGGAACTGTGGCATATTCTATAGTTCTTCAGAATTTACACATATAACTTTGTTTATTGACATAATTTTGCACCTAGAGCTGCTAAATCGAAAATGTATTACAAGTTTCTTATAGGTCTTCCAGTTGAAACAAAACTTTCGCTTTTCTAAATAGGGCTGCCACTGAAGGTGATCGAATTGGTAGTCCATTTGCTATACCGTTCAATTACTGCTCAAATTTGAATGTTTCCATAGAAATTAACTGAAATTAATGTACAAATAGTTGTTTGTTGTTAGGCAAATCCCGCAAAATTGTCGGATTGCTGAGTGGTTGAGTGGATGAGCTGGTGGCTTGCTCAGTGGCGCTTTAATTGGTCTTATGAAATGGACAAAGTGCGAAATGAGTTATACGCACGCGCGCACCCGCCACAGTGTCAGTTCCACGGTTGCATTGCGGCCATGTGAGTGTGTGTGAGTGTTTAGAGTATAAGTGTGACTGTGTGTTTGAGTACAAGCTTTGAGCACGAGCACGAATACAAATACGAGTGTGTGTATGAGTACTTGTGCGAGTGTGAGTGCGAGTCCGATATTGAACGCATGTGGGAATTCGAAAATTGGATTTGGGTATTGTGCAACGAACATACACATTAACGATCGCTCTATGTCTCTCTATCTCTCTCTCTCTCTCTTTTTCTCTTTCTCTTTCTCTCATATACACTCATTTTCTGTCTCTATCAGCAGGCATAGAAATAGAGCTAGTGTTGGATTTGCAGTTGGAGTTCGAGTCGTAGCTGGAGATTGGAGATCGGGTTCGGAGTCGGAGTCGGAGTCGGAGTCGGTGTCGGATCTGGAGTCGTAAGTGTGAGCACGCAAAGTATCTATTAGCGTCGCCTTTGCGCGTCAGAGTCAAACGGAATCTGTTTAGCAGTCGCTTGTCGTTTCATTTCGTTTCGTTTCGTCTCGTTTCGTTTCGTTATTCGTTATTCGTTGTTCGTTTGTTTGTTTCGGTTGTTGTTGTTTGGGTTGTTTGGGTTGTTGTTGTGGTTGTAGCATTGCAATTTTTGCAACTGTGCAACTTTTGCTAGTTTGCAAGTCTGCGTCGAATTATCTGTTAATTTGTGGCAATTTAAAGATTTGCAGATACGTTAAGTGAAGCGCATTGAGCCTCAGCTGATAGGCAAACAGTAGCTAAAAGTGACGGCCCCGTCTTAAAACAGATTGAGTTGTGTTATGCAATGAGTGCCGTGACAAGCGGCTTTTGTCAGCTAACTACATTATGGTTAATAATGAGTCAATCAAGCTGCCTTTTGTCAGCCTCTGCAAATTTTTCAAATATCACGCACTCATATATCTCTCACGTCAGCTGTTCACGCTTTCAATATCCATGCATTTGTAATATTCATTTGGAAAACATATCATATGAGAGCTCGAGACACACCATCAGCTATGAGTTTCATTATATGCATACCCTGGGATATTTTTTATGGAAAAGCAGATCAGTATCAATTCAATCATTGACATCGTTTATCTTATGCAGGATATAACACTCCGTTCTGATCGACCTATTTTGTATATCTAAATGAACAAAGTATCTATGGTTATTACCAGCCCTACTGTTTGGAATATTATTATTGTGTTGTAATTTTTATGTTTGCTGCAAATGCAACCGAAATGTATAAACCAAACCTAAGCCGTACCTTAAACCCAGTCGTCCGCTTTGAGACCAACTGAGATTGCAGTCTCTGGGCTGCAAATTGAGAGGTCAAACCTGAAAATTATGCACCATTGTTGGCTGCAGCAGTGGCGAATTTAGCCAAGAAAGAGCTTAAAATGTTCATTGGTTCGTTCGGGGCCCTGAACCATAGGTAATCCTTACTTATGTGCACCTCACACCATTGGAGTCACCTCAGCATTTCAGATAGCTTCAATTTATTTATGCCAGGCTGTGCTGGGCTCTCCTTAATTTGATTAAAATTTATGTAGAACAAGCCGAAACAGATAAATTCTTTTTCTACTCGAAGTTGCGAATGTTGTCGTAGATACAATATTGTACTTTTCAGATAGTTTAAACGTGAAAATAAGATATTAAATCTACAGTTTAACGTTAATTAATCGTAAAACCGTAAGGAAACAAAGATTATAGTCCATTATATATTAAAATATATAGAGTATCTCTAAACAGCTCAGATTTTAATTCGTAATTCGACTGGGTATAGTGTGCTTCAATTGGATTATGGGGATATTGGCGACAAGGTCGCTGGGTTAATACGATGTCAACGGTCCAACAATAACTCAATTAAATGCCATACCATTAATCATACGCCATATGAGACGACGTCGTCGACGGCAATGCGATGGCATCGGATGGGATAAGCTGTCGGATGGAGAATGGGTGATGTGGGGATGGGTGATATGGGGAGCCAATGCTGGCGAGCAGATGATCTGCTGATGCAGCAACAAAATGTGTGAAAATCTCCCGTAGCGATGAAAAATTAAATGCAACTCTAGGCATACATAGATCATCAATGAAATTTAATATGCGAGCCAAACTCGCGGACATCGAGAGCAAAGCGCGAACGACAGAGAGAGCAAAAGGGAGAGACAGACAGAGAGAGAGAGAGAGAGAGACAGAGAGAAAGAGGCAGAGAAAGAGGGAGAGAGATGGAGAGTGAGAGAGTAAGGCGAAAATAGACAATGACATTGTGTAGCTTAATTAAGTAAAGTTGTTGTTGATGTTATTTGTTGCTTGTTTCGACTGTTTCCACTGTGAAAGGGGCCTTGAGTTAGGAGCAGTAACCCGCTGTTAGATTAGAATATGACCAAACCGAAACATTTATACCTACAGTATTCATATGCATTCATATACTACATTCATATACACATATCGAGTTTTGTGATACATTTTCGATGTGGCGATTCAGCGATTCGGCCTAATGAAGTTGTTAGCTATGCTATAGCACAATTAATCAAAAGTCTAATTAAATGGAAAACAGAAAATGGAAATGGAGAAGGAAATGGAAATTTTAATGGCATACAAAACGCTTTTCGATGCGGCGCAGTGTAAATGATGAAAAATTGCGCAAGTGGGTAAATTTATGAATAGGTCTTCCAGTGAAATCAATGAGAAGCTCTAATACACAGCAAGAAAAATATATGCCTACTTAATTATTATAAAGGAATTATCGATTTGAAGCATTCTTAATATTTAACCTATTAAATAGACTGAAATTTATGGGATTAAAGTTGTGGTTGATCGTTTCGCTGAGTGTATTTATAGCTAGTTAGCTGGCCTGTTAAATGTAACTCTCTCTTTCACTAAATGAGCCAACAAATTGCAACAAGCGCAATTTCACGGAATGCTTAACAAACTGTTGTTTAATGCGTGGCCATAATTTATGCACGGTGGTGCTAGTGGTGGCAGTTGTGCCACAGTAGTACCGCTGCTAGTGCCACCGGCAGCAAAAAGCCTGGTGGCTCGCAAATGCGCGAATACCAAGAACAAATGCGACTTTTGGACATAATGCGCGAACTTATGCAAATGCTGAGCTGCACCACGGAGCAAAACCAACAGCCACGATCTGAAGTTGAAACCGTACTCGCATTCGCATTCGTATTCGTATTCGTACTCGTATTCGTATTCGCATTCGCATTCTCGAAAGTCGATGCAAGTCCACATGGCTGAGACGACGCATGACTTATGCCTAAAATTTGTCTAGTTGTCAGTAAATATGGGAAATCAGTTTACAACATGCGTGCCACGGTTGCACCCAGAGTCTCTGTCGCAGTCTCAGTCACAGTCTCAGTCTCCGTCTCAGTCTCCGTCTCCTTCTCAGTCTCCGTCTCAGTCTCCGTCTCCGTCACAGCCTTAGCCTCAGCCTCAGCCTCAGCCTCAGCCTCAGCCTCAGTCTCAGCTTTAGCCATGGCCATAGCTCGATCTTGGGTTGCAGCTAATGTATCCCAGGCTCCATTGCAGAGCGACGACAGAGACATTGAGACTTAAGCGGAAGGCACAGCAGGAGCATAGATAGCAAACATCAGATACTGAGACTCGTAATAGCGACAACAGCAACAAAAGAAGGAAGAAACTTCAACTTCTGCAAAAACGACAAAAAACCAAAAACAAAACAAAAAACAGAAAGAAAAAAAACAACAAGAGACAGCAACAAGCAGCAAGAGTCGAGGATTGCAGGCAAAACATGCAACAAGCCTTGTTGCAAATGATGAAGGGGCCTTCACTTTTTGCTAACTGAGCGGGTTAGAGAGGAATGGCTTGATACATTGAATGATAGAACGATCAGCGGTGGAGAAGGAGGGTGGTCAGAAGGACCATGACAAAGACGAAGACCAAGACGAAGACAAAGACGAAGACGAAGGCGATACACGAGGACAGGGCATAGATTGATGCCGCGGTTGTTGACTATTGATGACGAACTGGAAACTAGGCATTCCCCCGGCTCCCGCTTGCGATCTTTCAGTCATGCACATAAAAATAAACCAAGTACATGTATCACAAAAATATATATATATATCCGGAATAATTTGGAAAACAAAGTCAATTACATTTCCATCCTAAAGTAAAAAAAATTATAAAAATTTGACTCGAACATTCAATCCGACAATTGCATATTGTTTTCTGCAAGTGTATGCATATGACGCTAAGCGTTGCTGCTGCAAGTTGCAAGATTACAATGCAAAGATGCTGCACCTATAAGGATAATGCGAAAACACACGCAGGTTGCTTGCAAAAATTTGCATTGCAAAATTTACTGTCGAATTGGCAGCAAAAAATCCCAAATCTATAGGCCTGGGCCAAAACGAAAGCCACCATATCAATGCTGAGTACGAAAACTATGAGAAATGGTCAAAGGAATGGCAGAAAAATGGCTTATAGATTGAATGGGTTATACTTAGTACCTTGTTTTGTGGTTCGTTGAACTGAAAGCAGGTTCCATCTCAAGTTTCAAGCGAACTGTTCACTAAATACCGTGCATTTATGCATAATTCGCTCATATCGACTGAATGAAGAATCGATCATGGTGTGATCGAATAAAGACGGAGACATAATTCAAAATGAGAATGAAAAACGGGGACAGAGCGACAGAGCCACCACAAAGGGTAGAGCAGGAAGTTTTAAATAAATTACGCATAAAACCAAGTAAATATTTAATTTGGCTGTTGTGTAACATAAATTCACCGCTGGAATTAATCCTCAGCTGGAGTCAATTAGTAGTTTATGGCGCTTTAACTGCCCAACCGTCTCTTCAGCTCTAGCGCATATTGACTAAAACATGGAGACAGAACAAACCGATTTAGCGGACATTTAGGGAGATCAAAAGAAATCGGCAATGGTTGAGAATAGAGAAAAGAATTTTTTTTTTTAGTTGAAATATGTATATAACATATATATTCATATTATTCGACTATTTATGTGAACAGTTCAGTCCGGTCCGGATTCATTAGCGTCGCTGGGAACCCACCCAAGTGGAATGGCAGCAAAAGCGATCGTACAATAAGCTGTAGCTGTTTTCAAACTCACGTAATTGGAACGCCGTCTTATCACTGGAGACACTATACTAAATTCAAAATACTAAATACCCCATGTCTCCTCTCCACACCGAATAGACCCGAATCATGTTCCACTCAAATGGCCAATCCACGCACAAGTTTATAACGAAAGCGTTTTACAACTATACTGAAACTAAAACAGAAGGTAAACCCTACAGAAATAGTAGCGTAAGCAGCAAACAGAAAAAGAAAACAGAACAAGTTCGACTAGAACTCCCCCTCCGCGTGGCCTCGATTGCCCATGACTTTGAGACGCATGAAAAATCGAACAAAATGCGCGCTCATTAAAAATTCGCATAATTTATAGATTAATGAATGTTGCCGCCGACATCTGCGAGGTCGCTCCGGACGCTGGCTACCGAAATAAAATAGCAATATTTATGTCGCCAACTCATCGAGAGCCATTCGGCAGAGCCCCAGCCTCAGACATAGCCATAGCCATAGCCAGGAAAGTCATTAGGCGGGGGCGATGGCCATAAATACTCAACTGGAGTTAAGACTCGATGATGAGTTGGTTCGAATGGCCTAAGTAGGCCGCATATTTACATATCTATAACAAAGGATTATGCAGAAGGCGACGGAGTGGTAAACTGAACCCAAGAGAATATTTAGACAAATGCCTAAAAAAATACTATTGGTTGTGAGAAACCAACACCAGTACCTGGAAAATTTAGATATTGTCGGTTATACTGGAAGTTGGGTATTCTGGGGCTTTTGTGGATATAATATTCTGTTGCATTAGTAAATATTGCCATGTTATCCATGAACAAACATGGTTAAAAACGGAATCCGATTAATTTATGAATGCCGTATGCTAAAAGTTTTCTGTATTTAGCTACTATCTAAGATATATATGACTCTGAATGGAATTGAGGATAAATTTCCGAAATGTAGGGCTCTTATTGAAGTCGAGAATAAATCTGCAAGGTAAATGAGAAAATTAGAATGCCCACCAGAACAAATCATAAAGAACAACAACATCAGCAACTAAAGCAACCAGAGAGGAACTCTGGAAACAGAGAGTATGCGAAGAGAAGAGCCTGGGCAGTTACATACATGTGGCAGAACAAGAATTTATGATGTTACCGCTGACAGGCGAATGTTGTTTGCAGTTGTTGTTGATGACGACGACGATTTCAAGGATGCGATTCAAAAAGTCTCAACGGTACAGATCTTTACAGTATGGTATACTAAAAACACAAGCCATAGCTTCTGCGGTCTTTTGATTTCTGATCAGAACAGCACAGCCTCCAACAGCTGCCGCTCCGCCTCAATCATAGCTGTTCTTTTGCTGCACCAATTCAAGAGAGAGAGAGAGGGAACGAGAGAGAGAGAGCGAGAGAGAGAGAGAGAGAGAGAGAGAGAGAGAGAGAGAGAGAGA
>JBANCZ010000716.1:0-30178 GCA_037040025.1 Sphaerogastrella javana | reverse complement strand
TTGCTGCTGCACAGCGGCAACTGCGAAAGATTGTGCACTCCTGCGATGCGTAGCTCTAGCTGCTGTTGCTCCTCCTGCTCCAGGCGACGTACATTGCCTGGAGCCACTACTGTTCCGGCTGCTGTTACTCCTGTGCTGTTGCCGTTGGGCAGCGTGGCAACAGCAGCTGTACTCGTCTGGTACTCGAGCGTGTGCTCCGGCAGCAGCTCGATGTGATAGCGTGAGCGCGGTATCAACGTTTGCATCTCATGGCAGTCCTGCTGCAATGTGCTGCCACTCAAGCCGCCAGCACTGTCGCCCGCTATACCAGAGGCGCTGCTAAGATTCCCGAAATTGATGTCTGTGGGCGTTGTCAGATGAGTTGGGCCCTGCACTCGCGCCTTGAAGCGTCGCTTCTGAAATATGATGAACAGGGCAAAGCCAAACACGCAGATGGTGGAGAGCAGGGATCCGATGGCTATGCCACTGTAGACCTCATGATTCGAGCTATTCGTCTCGCTCTGCAGTATACGATGATTAACCAGATCGAAGAACAGGGGCGCACCGACTCCTGTTTCGCCTACAACACGTACGGCCACATGGATCTTATCCGTTTCGGATACGTTGGGAAACTGTAAGCAAAGCGAACCCCATTAGTACTGCAAATTGATCTGTAGGGTAAGGTAAAAGGTTACTTTATAGGAGCATTGGCGACACCCGAGCACATTTTTCTCGTGTGTCACGTTGCCTAGCGTCCAGAGTATGTTGTAGTGATGCACACGTCCATTCGGATGTACTGGAGGCTCCCACACCAGCTTTAGGCCATGATCCTTGACGATGCGCGAGTTGCTAATGGTGCCAGGGGCTAAAATAGAATAATTTTGAATATGCATTCAATATAATCATACGATTCAGTTTGATTACTTACGATCGGGAAGTGTTTGCACATCCATCTCACCGTAGAAAATTTGTGGTTTGCAATTGTAGAAATGGAAATTGTAGCGCTCGTTGGCGCTGAGGCCATTGACCAACAGTTTCGAGTTCACTATGGTGCGCTCCTTGCACTTGGGCTCCTGTTTGTGTAGTGATGGAGGGACATGCAAATGGCACTCATAGACACAGGTGTCGTTCAAACTGTCGAGGAACTGAAAGGCGAGCATACGTGATTCCACGGTGATCAGGCGAAACGACATGTTCGAGGTGCCATTCTCAATCTATACAAAAGGGAAAGTTGAATATTGACGTATGTGTGGTGTTTGAAGGTAAAGTAAAACCAGGCTTAAGATTTGCGTGGGGTTACTACAGTACAATCTACTCACAATCTTCCACTGTACGTAGCGAAAGTCCTGACCGAGATACTCGTTCTCGCTGGTTATGATCAGCACGCGCATTTTGATGCGATTGAAGTGCTGCAGTAGAACTCCCGTCACGCTGGAATCCACTACCATACTGAAGATATCCTCTTCCATTTCCAGCGTCACATCGTCCACCTCATTGTCCAGTATCTCATGCTCAGCATTATGCAATACCGCAGCAGCAGCAGTCTGATTGAGCGGTTGTATGACCGTCAGCTGGCGACGCACATCATCTGCTGTCTCCTCGACGGGCGTGACGGTGCCATGGAGGGGTGCATCGAGCAGTTGACTGGGATGTGGATAGGTGTGATTAATGGAGAACTGTATGATGAAGTACTTCTTATTATCCAGCTCCGCCTGTGACCACTTAACAAAGGTATCATTGCCCAAATGAACCAGACGTAGCAGCACTGTAACAGAGATCAGTATGAGAAGAGGAAGGGGCAGATCATTGGTTAACCAAGTGTACTTACAGCCCTGTGTGCAGCACACCACGGGTTCACTGCGCAGTGAGCTGGATATGGTCTGCTGTGGCACTGCGTTACCGGAACGTATCTCCGAGGTAGGCGTGAGGAAGCGCGTGATCAGCGCAAACGGACGATAGACGGGAAGACCGGTTGAGATGACAACGAACGAGGTATGATTTAGTTTCATGGGCCCAAATGAGCTCCACTGATGCGGATTACTGCGCACAATGTGCACCACAAACATGGACTGCAAATGTAAAACAAATTTTAGCACAAATCATTTAGTATAAGTCTAAGTCAACTTACCTCCACCGTGCGACTATCGAAGGTCACGTTGATGGTGTGAAAACTATGCGGATAACAGCGTATGTTTTGCAGTGGATTCGGCGGCTCCGGTTGCCGTCGGAAGCGTATCTCGCCCGTCACTGAATCCTCGCCAGCGACATTGCGCGCAAAACACTGATAGATGCCCTCCTCTTCCGGATCGAAGGAATGTATTTGTAACTCATTGCCATTGATATAGCGTGTATAGGAACTATTTAACGGCGCACCATTGTGATACCAGCTAATACTGGGACGCGGATTACCCTCCGCCCGACACCTGAACAACGTCGAGTGACTGATATAGCCCGCCTCCACCGGTAGCTTACTCACTATACGCGGAGCACTTGTAACAATCACATGAAATGTCTGTCTATCCGTTGGCGTCGTGCACATGTAGTTGCCCTCATGATCCCGGACGGTTGCATTGGTAATTTGCAATGCCACGCTGTTATTCCGCAGCTGAGATAGAGAGTTGTTCGAATGCTGCAGCCACCAATCGATGGGCACATAGTCCGCCACGGTGCGACACTGCAACAGTAGCTTGCCACCACTGGGCACATACAATGTGGCATTCTGCAATGCCGGCAGCAATTGCGTCTCCAAGACATCTGCATCCACCGAGTTCGAATTGCTGCTATGCGCCTCGGCACGCACCAGCCAGGCGAACTGGCGATGTTTTCTGTAGGCATATTGGTTCTGTGCCTCGCATCTGTAACGTTAAAACATGTTTTTTTTTTTTTAAGTTTATTGTCATGGACACTGGCCACCTTGCACAATTACGTCAGACGTAATGCTAAATAATGCAAATATTAGCACATAACTAGTTTAATTTGAGGCCAAAGCAAAAGGGTTGATGTATTTTGCGGTCAAGGTGTTGATACTTCATATTATCTACATCACCTCGATGAAGTATCAACTTGTAGATGTTGTCTGTAGATAGGGTGCATGTTCTTTTTATGCTCTACATGAGCGTGTTACAACAAAAGCAACAGCTCAGAAAATTACGCAACGTTTGACTAAACATATTAGCACATTGATTAGACATTAATGTAAAGGGTAAATTTTAAAATTAATTAAATAATTTAACATAAAGTAAACATAGTTAGAGAAGACTAGAGACTTTCAGAGCATCATTTTGAAGACTTTGTCATTTCGACAAACAAAAATGTAATTTAGTAAATTATTCTATTATTATGATATAGAAGACTTTTCAATTTTAAATATGAAACGCATTTCGATCATTCATTTTACTGATCTATTTATGGTTTAAAACAAAGTATAGGATGACTTTCAGAGCATAATTTTAAATACAACGCTCATTTCAATAATAATTTATAAACATTCATTTATTAGATGGTCAATTATTTAGAAAATTGATCTATTCTATCCAAGCCTCATTTAGATAATAAATAGAAAGATTATCTTTTATTTAAATTAATGATATATAGCTATATATATATTCCATTGGTTTAATTTGTGTTTACGAACTACGTATTTCATTTAGGAAAGTTATTTAGTCTCAGGACTTTAAACTTACTTGTATTTCCCTGCTAGTTCCTCGCGAAATTGCCGTAATACAAGCGTACCATTGGACAGAATAATAGCACTGCAATTATATAAAAGAAGAAACAATTGCTTAGACCGAAATATAATGAATTTATATAAAACATATATAAAATAATATTAAGTCATATTGAAACCATCAAGTTGAGAAACATAGGCTGCTTTATAGCAATCCACAAATCAGTGTAACCTGCTCGATGATACAACATTGATCTTTACTCGCCTGCTGTCATTCGCCAGGGAATCATTGCCATAGAACCAGCTGATGTGCGCAGCGGGTACACTGAAAATGGGACAGTTGAGCACTAAGGGCAGATGCTCCCTGGCGCTAATGTTGCGACTCTGTGTGCCATTTTGTAAACGTTTTAAAACTGCAAATATAAATATACATCGCATTATAATTAACTAAAATGTAGAGTATTTCATTGTAAGTGACAACTTACCAGGATATTCGACAGTAATGCTGTCCGATATTACTTTATTCTCATCCGATTCGATCTGACAGTAATAGACACCGCTCGCCCGTTCACTGGGCGGCAGTCGCAGTGTGCCGTTGGTATATATAAAGAACTCCTTGTTGCGATAGGCCAAGTGAACAATGGCCTCATTGTTGCGAAACCAGCTGCAGTATATAGATGATTCTTCTGCAAATCGATAGACAGAAACGATGAAATAATGCGACAAATTGAATGTGTGTGAACTTACCCTGATTATTGTAATAGGCGTCTATGATGGGTGTACAGTGCAGATAGCTAGTTGCGTGTGGATTGGTTATGGTCAGTCTTGTATTATCGTGCTTTTTTATCTGTAGATATGGCAGTACGGTTGAGTTTTTCGATTGTTGTGTGGCGGCCGCAACTGAAAATAGAAGAAAATGAAAAATTATTTATATAAAAATATATACCATAATTGAATTTAATTGCTAAAACATATTTCATTTAAATTAATGCTTTAACTGTTCTTACTTTCAATCAATCAATTCTTCATTCAACAAGTTTTCTTTTATAATATCATTTGAAATTGTTATTAATGGTATTTTTGGAGATTTTTTCAATTTTCATAAAAGTCATTGAATGAGTTTTCATATTTATATATAAATCAATCATGAATGCAATTTTTCTTTTGATGCAAACATTGATTAAAGGTTTATTTCGAGTGACAATATGAAAGTCTTAATTAATCATTAATCATATATAATTGTTGAATATGAAAAACATGAATAAAAACTGCAAAACACTCTATTTAAAGCTGTATTTTTTCAATGAATCATAATGATTGTGTTCATGCAGCTTAAGGGTGTCCCTTAAACACGTTCAAGCACAGGCTTTGAAATATCTAATCTAGTACACTTTTACTACGTTGCACATATAAATTAAACACACAAAAAATGTTATTTATTAGCTAAAATATATATTTATTATTCGCGTTGATGCTCTTGCGAATTAAGCGAATTGGACTTAAACGGATGATCGTATATTACTTGTTTTATAGAGATCTATAACAGATCGAAGACCCGGAAGAAAACACTTAGTTCAATAATTTTGGTGGATTGATAATATATCTAATTTACTTCAGTTGCGATACGTGAAGCTTAGAAGCAAAATTATCCCAAAGAACCAACTGTTTGATATGATAATAGTATGATTGACGAATCTAGTGCATATATTTTTGCAGGATAATAATCAAGCTATTATTTCAATAACAAACATCTAGCTGCTACAACTATTTCTCAGGATTTAGAACAAATCCTTGCGTGTGTGGGCCATATGGACATCGGGTGAATTTGTTACTACAATCGAAGCAAAATGCCAAAGTGGGCTGCCATTATTTTAGCATTGGCTGGAGCTGCAATAATGGCTGTAGTATTATGGTTCGTGTTGCACGTATAGACCAAAAAGGGAAGGACAAAATGAAGCAAATGAAGGCGAGCTGTAAATTGTGATGTTTGTTTCTGTTGTTGTTCGTAATTTTCATTGCGACTCATTTAAAGGTTGAATTTCGTGGCATGATGTGCATAACAATTAAAGTTCACACTGCGTATGCTTAATATTGTACAGTGATTCCAAGTATTTTTTCTCAAATTTGCATATCACTAAAGGTGCAATAGATATAAAATAGAAAAAAAAAAGATAAATTTACATATATATATATTAGCTGCAATAAGTTCTAGCTGGTTTGACTGTTGCATAGTTGGCAGCTCGAGTGCCTGGTGATAAATGGCTGCAAGCAAAGCGTTTCGAAACAAATCGCCAAACATTAGTCAAATGCGTTGAAATTTATGTTAAAAATGCAATCAACTTGCGTTCCGCTCCAGCTATGGCCACCCAAGTGGCAGCACTTCGTCTTGGACTGCAACTGCGACTCCGACTGCAACTGCGACTCCGACTGTGACTGTGACTGTGACTTTGACTGTGACTGTGACTGTGACTGTGACTTCAATTCAGTTTCAGTCTGAGCCTCAATCTCCGTCTCTATATTTCAGTCTCATTCTAAGTCTTGTGCAGTCAGTTGTGACCAAAGCAACTTGGCTAACGAGCCAGGCCAATTGCATTTGTTGGTAGTAGCAGTTGCAGTTGCAGTTCTAAGGAAAGCCGGGAATTTGTTTAGTTTTTGATAAATGAACTGATATAAATAAGATAATTGCTGCAACACAACTGCAAATGGGCTCCAGTTGCAAGTTTGTGAGATGTGTGTGTATGTTCGGTCTGTGGATTTGGTTGGGGTTTCGTTTATTTAGCTCAAATATGCAACTGAGTTTTATTTGTTTAGTTTTGTTGCATGTTGCATGTTTGTACGCAATGTGTTGCAATTTTTATTGCTGTAATTACACGCAATGCACATGCAGCAATTTGACGCATGAAAATTCCTTTTGACTTCTGCCGTGGCAAGTTGCAGCAACTTGCTAAAATCCAAATGCCATGTCAGCACTAATAGCAGCAGCAGCAGTAGTAGCAAATACAGCAGCAATTGCAGCAGCAGCAGCAGCAGCAGCAACAGCAGCAGCGTTAAATGCCGCAAATTTACAAACATGCAGCATATTGTAGCATGTTTGTGGGGTGTTGAGCCGGGACTTAGCATGTGCAACCCGAAGCGTAATCGTTATGGCATAATTGTTTCAATGCCAGGGCGGCGTTTAATTGCGCTTACTTCTCCCCAACCAAAAACTGAAAAAAAAAAAAAATAAATAACAGCCTGCTACAACTTTTGCTAACAATTTTTTTTCCCAATTTTCAGTTGCTGTCACTGCCTGATATAGCTAACCATTAATCATGAGTACCTGAAGTGGGCGTGGGTGTCTGTAGCAGAACTGCAGATAAAATAATTAATGTCCATAATATAGACGTACTCATAATCTAACTATTAGCTTACTTGCTCGCAAATTCACGCTTCCACACTCATTTATAAGTACTAAGTAGATAACCATAGAATACTTATTAACCTGGCTTAGATCCCTCTCATTTCCGTTCATAAAATTGAAAAAGTTCTAGCCTTTAATTAAGACTTTAATATGTGTATAATTTGAATAATTTGTAAGCAGCTTAAGCACATTAAGAACCATACTTTGTAATAGATTTAATCTATATTATATTTAAACTTGGTCTTTAAGTAAATCTTCTCTAAAATTAACAGTTTATTCTCTCTTGAGAAAGTAGAACTAATAGCGCTATTACTCAACCATTCACTGGTTGAACAAGATTGACTATCTCAATGATTGAACTGTCATGACATTCACCTTTCGCATTGATCGCCCTACCGTTATTGCCATCTATAATGCAATTTCAACTCATTTATTTTATAATCTGATCGACTGCATCAGGCATCAGGCATCAGGCATGAGGCAGTCGAGCTAAAGCTCAAGCTGAAGTCAATGCAAAATTCTCTTTTTCTTCAAGTAAAGTCAATTCCTAGGGAAGAATGTTTCCCAGAATCGTGCTTGAATGCTGTTTGACAACAAGCGCAAACACACATCGATACGCACACACATACACATCAATGTACACACATACACATAGGCATACTCGCTCACACACATATATTGCCAATTACTGAGTTATAGCAAGTTGCAAGTTAATGCCGGGCTGCGGGGAGTTTGCTGCAGTTGCACAAATTTGCATAGTTGAACGCACGTCGATGGCAGCAGCAACAGCCATAGCAGCAACAGCAACAGCAACAGCAGCAAAAGCAATAGCAACAGCAACAGCAACAGCAGCAGCGGCACATTCCATGCAACAACTGTTGCTGCAGTCAATGATGAATGCAACTGCAACTGCAACGGCAGCAGCAATAGAAATTGCTAACTTGCTGCGTTACGTTGCGCTTATCAAACGGCAACATCTTGTGTATAGATAAGCTCCAGACCCCTACAACAACAACAAAAGCAAAAACATGAGCAACATCAACAACAACAACAGCAACAACAACAACAAGAACAACTATTGCTGCTGCTGTTGCTGCTTTTATTGCTCCCTCAATGGAATTTCACAAATTCAAATTTGCCTGCCATCCTTTTAATGTAGCCCCAGCCGATGTTAGAGCGCACCAGATTTAGATACAGACCTCTCAGATTCACATTCAGGTCCAGCTATAGCTACATCTACAGCTACAGCTATAGCCACGCCACAGACTCCCAGTCGAATCAAGTCGGGGAGCACTTAATGGAGTGGGAGGTGGAGTGGCTGGGAGTGGAGTCCCAGCCACAGCTGTTGGCACACTTTCGTAGCAGCAACAGCAACAGCAACAGCAGCAGCAACAGTAACAGCAGCAGCAGCAGAGACGCAGCTTTTTATGCAAAATGCAGCGCGCATGAGATAATTTATCGCCTAATGACGTGCTGTTCTAAGGTTGCCCTCTTTGTTACAAAATGCAGCAATAAAACAAAAACACTAAAGCCAACTAGCACATGCTGCAGTCGAGCGCACGTAACAGTCAGAGGCTTTGTAGTCAGTTTCAGAATAGATTTAACAGAATTTGAATATTTTAGGTTGCAAAATAATATAATAATGTTGCATGCGAATGAAATATGTATTAATAAAATATACATAAATAAAGTTTATAGAAGATAGATTAATATGAAGAACTCTTTTCGAAATCTTTTTAAACTTTTATAGCAAATTTACTTAAATATGCAATAGTTTAGCTGCTATTGTTTGTATTATCATCGACCTGCGTTATCTTTAGATTTATATATGTCTAAATATTATAATTAAATATTTACTTACTGAGACACCACTTTATCTTGAGCATGAATTGTTCATACCCCATTAAAAGTGGTGTATAATAAATTGAAATAAAATTTAAATACCGCAGGAGCACGGTCACAGCGCCTACTGCAACTACAACTACAACAACAACAACAACAACAACAACAACAACAAGAACTACAACTAAAACTAAAACAACAACAACAACTAGCTACAAATATACTATTCTACTTTCATCATGCTGTGCTCCGTGCTCCGTTTTCTATACTCTATGGCTACTCTCTGCAGCTTCTACCCGCACAGCTTAGCATTGCCAGCTGCTGCTTCTGCTGTTCCTACTGCTCCTAATTCTCCTACTGCTGCTGCTCCTACTGCTGCTGCTTTCTACTGTAGGGTCTTTGCCGCAGAATGTAGCACTCTTCGCCGCAGTGGCTGCTGTCGTTTTGGGGGCGCTCAACAAGAATTTATGAATGTGCAAATGTATACGACAATTTCGCGAATAAATGTAAGCTACTGCTTCTTGGTGCCCCAGTGGTGCCACTACTGTCTGCACACCCACCGCAACGTTGTGGCTCTGTGGCCATGGATGCTGTGTAAGCAGCAAGAGAAAGAGATCGTGTGTGAGAGAGAGAGAAAGATGCGTGTGCACATTCCATAGCATTCCGTGGCATTATAGTAGAAGCATGTGGGAAGTTCTACGGTTGCACTGCAAGTATCTTATATCTCAAGTTGCAGCCACATCTATTGATTGCATGCCACAGTTCATTGGCGCTCCCTGCCTGCATCTTCTCTCCATCTTCATCTCCATCTCCATCTCTCTCTCTCTCTCTCTATCTCTATCTCTTTCTCAGTTTACGGTTTACTCTATGGAGGTGCTCCGACTCCGACTCCGTCTGACTCTAGTGTTCAGCAATTCTCCCATGCAATTGGAATCGTTTTCTGGCTGTTTACAGTGTTTTATTATTGCGGGCATCTTCGAATGGCTGCCCCACTTATTTGGGTTAGCAGCTCAAATAGTTTTACGTGCAAATTTCGCAAATGCCGCGAGAAATTTATGAGAAAGTCTCTTTCTCTTTCTCGTTCACCCTAATGCAATCATAGCTATTGTCTTTACTGCAATTCTTTTGCCTTAGGGACTGTTGGTGCTGTATAATTGCCATTGTTTGCTTTGTGCCTATGCCAGCCTGGTTGCTCAATTGATTACTTTTATGAACTAATATTCATAGTTATATGACTACACTGGCAGAAAAGTAATCCAATGGAAATAACAGCAAATTCGTAAATCTAGAACTATAATTACTTTATACCATAAAATATTATTGATTTGTTTCGTTTACGATTAATGGATGCCTTTAACTTAATACCAAATGTTTTTTCAAAATATATTTTAAAATCTACCTTATACCCAAAGACCTGGAAACTCAATTTTTCAATGGCTCCTCAATTGATCATTTTTTCTTTTATTCATAGTTGCCTAGCTATGATTCAGTGTATACAGTAAAGAATTCATCAGACATATTATTTCCTTATGATTAATAACCGCCTATAACTTTATACCAAATGAATTTTAAACATTGGAGATCCTCCGTCTTAGTTCATTTTTCCCAGTGTAACTATAGATTTGGTTCGTGGATAATTGAGTTCTTGAAAGTGCATACAATTTTGCTGGCACTGCCATGAAGTTGTTAAAAGCGCTTACCACAAATACACACACACACACACAAACACCCTTCCATATATACAAGTAACACAGCGGAACTAATCAACTATCCGCACATACAAATTTCTATAAAGAGGTCACAGTCGTGTGTGCCTTACCACCAGATACTCATCAGGAGCTAGACAATATTATAAGTATATTTTGATATACTTAACATTGAATTCAATGTATTTTATCCATATGACCCAACTTTCATGTTGTCGTTTACAGGGTATAAAGTGCAGTAGTAGGCTTATATTGGAATTGGGTTTGGGTGCCAGAACTGCCGATTGAACCACTTAAAACAATGGCGGGAATTTGCTTTGTGTAAGTCAAAGATAAATTGCCTTTTAAACTACAAGCTCCGTTTTTGGTTAGTTGCATGCTAAAAAAAAAGTCCTGAGCTTTGTTTGTTTCCACAATATCCTCAGAGCACACACAAACACTCAAATACAAATACACCCTCTCACATATGTATTTGTTAAAGTTTTAGCGTTACAGAACATTTCGTATCGAGCAATTGGAATAAATTGTCTTTGCCAATTTGCATTGCCAGGCCCTAGAATTGGACTGCCAAAGAGCTCTGTACTGTTATCTAAATATGCATAGCTAAAGGCATTACATTATGCTATGCTAACTTTTGTTGGCTCGAATAAAGTTCTATAACAATAGCAATTCCTATTTCTCTATATATATATATAGGGGAGAGAGAGAGAGAGAGAGAGAGAGAGAGAGAGAGAGAAAGAGAGATAGAGAGAGTTAGAGAGAAATGGGGGAAAAGCTAGTCCATTAAGTGGTGCGAGGTTAATTTGGTATTACTTAAGCATAACAAATCGCATCGTTTTAGACTGTAATCGAATTGTAAGCATTTATTATTAAATTGCTATTAGTTTTTTCATACCATTTTGGCCACTCTATACACATAACTCTAATTGGCCACTACACCAATGTCACATATAGTATATACCATATAGATATACCTTCCGTTAGCAAATCATAACTGCACTGTGAATGTCATAACAGCGGATAACCAAAATACAATATGTTTCCCAATAAACGGATTCATTTCCGTTCAAATTTCGCAGATTGCAGTCAAAGTATTGCCATCTCTCACATTCTCTTCCTTTCTCTTTCTGGCTCTGTTTTTGTCGCTCTGTCGATAGCCCTTGCTTTGTCTCTGTCTCTCAATAAATCATATTGCAAAATTTCCGTTCAATATTTGTGCTGGCGACGACGTAAACAAAATAAAAACAAATTGATTCACACAGACACCAGAAATACAACATAACTTGTACAGTATATAATTTTGGACATGTTGTGTTCTTGTATCTTATACCCTGTACAATCGATTGTAAAATCTGTTCATAAAGTTTGTGAACGTCATATTATCCTTTCGATTATAAATTTCTATTTAGTATTGAAAACATATTTTGTCTCGATGACAAAAAATGTTTGATTATAAAACAATATACGAAATAGATATTGTCTGTATATGGATTATAACATATGGTTTAAAATCTTATCTACTAGCTAACTAATTATAAGTATTCAACCTTAGAAATCCGATTTTAAAATCTGTTCATAAAACATGTGTACATTATATTATACAACTCTTGTAAAAAATGTGTGATACTATATATATATATATATTTTAAAGAAATGAAATAGACATTTTATGTATAGCTATTATATGTTTTAAAATATTATATTTAAGTATTCCAACAGCCTCGACAAATCAACCCTAGTTATACGAGTGTTTTGCCTGCACATCTAGAGATTAAAATAATACGATCCTAGCACTTAGGTTCTGTCAATGTGCGAATGTTTCAGTTTGAGTGCTTTAATTTATCATATGTCAAGCAAAATACTAAAAGTTTAGAACAAAAAATAGAGCAACAGATCATAGTATTTAATATCGACTAAGCGTGTGGTTGTATAGGAAGCTTATCCCTATGAAAAGAGAGAATCAACCCAATGGTAACGACTCCATGTTGTATTTCATTACATTTTTGTGCTGGCCACACATTGTATGCTAAATGGTATTGGTAAATAGCAGAATGTGGAAAATGCGTTTACTGGCTGCTACGTCACTCCGATGCTTGCATTTTTAAATGGGTTAAACGTAAACCATTTACTGACGACTCAATACAACTTCTCGGAATCGTACAGTCAGCTCTCACTGTATAGGAGTAGTGGGTGCATGAGTAGAAGAGCAGAAACAGCAAGAGGTCGGAGGTACATGACATGGACCAATACAGTTCGACAGAGAAAGAGAGAGAGAGAGAGAGAGAGAGAGAGAGATAGAAGAGGATGAAGAGATGAAGTCAGATTCAATGTGGGAAGGAGGGGCAGTACGACAAAAGCACCATGCATTAAACCGAAATAAATAAATAAACCGCTGAAAAATGCTGAACACTGGCCACGGCTTTCGATGGTCAATAGTCAATGGCCAAATAGCAGAAAATAACAATGTTGCCAATAGCCAACGAACCAAACAGCAACAGAAACAGAACAAGAACAAAAAAAAATCATTCATTTCACCTCCCTCTGAGCGTTGCAAAAACAACGAAACGTTGCAAATAGCCAAAGCGGAAAAGAATTATAAAAATGTTTCGTTTCAAGCTGAGTAAATATTGAGATACACATACTCACATACACTCACACATAAACACACTCTCACACACATCTGTATACTATGGAGGCAAGCTCAGAGCCTTGGTTGGTGCTGGCTTATGGCCATGTGATGACCAACTTGGGCGACTCCAAAAAACTCTTGGCCAACGGAAGCCACGCGAAATTTTCATCGACCAGCGACCAGCGACCAACTGTAGTCAGCGAATATTTGCTGGACGTGGGAAGCGTGGGTGCAAATTAAAGGCAGGGATGTGTGAGTGTGTGTGTGTGTGTGTGTGTGAGGGTACAGGTGTAGGTATATGCACACCCACAAGTGCTGAGCTGTACACCAGACATCACCATCTGCAGAGGCAGCATATGAGCGTTAAAGCTACTCAAAGGATCAACAGCACTTGGATGGATGGATGGATGGATGAATGGATGGAGGGATGACACAACCAGGCGAGTCCTGCTGGATTAATAACCATGCTCAGTGCTCAAATTGGAGTTTTGACTGTATCAACATCAGAGTAAGAGGACAATTGCTCGGCGGAAGTCAATTTGAACCAGCATAATTGAAAAATTTATTTATTATAATTATAATTTAGTTTTCATATTTTCCATAATGGAAATCCATTTGCTTTTGGAGTGCATCTTAAAGTTTCACTGAATCAAATTTTCATTTTGATATTATATGATTTATGCCCCAGTCCGATAATTTTTAATGGGGAATTGAGCTCCGGCTATGTATATTCTAAACAATTTTCTTTATACACGATTAATTTTAATTTTCAATTTGGCATTTGGTTTCTTTTTTGAGCTTGATTCTTTGGGAATTTTAATGGAATTATGGGACAGTTACACACAATACAAACATAGTTTTCTATAAAAATTAAATATTATTTTATTTTCTACTATAGCTAAGCTAGTTAGGCTGATTAAACTGATATACCCTTTGCAATTTGCATCAATTGGCACAAATGATAAAATCAATGAGCTTATCAAATGTAGCGCATAGCGAATATTGTGAGAATCAATGAGTTTTAGCTATCTGCGGACAGAATGTCTGTCAATCAGTCTATCTGTCTGTCTATCGGTATGTGCATAGTGTTGAGGACTACAACTATTATTGCTTAACCATAGTACGATATGACATTGCCCCAAACGGAATGTTGTCCCACATCTCTCACTCGACAAATGCCACATCAATGTTGCTCTCGCTGCTTCCAGCAAAATTCACCAAGCGCGCCCCAACCACTGCCTCTGCCCCTGCTCCCGATTATTATGCATCATTTAACAGGCAACATTGTTGCAGTCAATGGCTGTGGCGATGGGTATTCGGTGTGCACACCCTTCTCTGCCTCCATCTTCTGCTTCTGCTTCTCCTCCTTCTACTTCTCTTCCTCCACCACAACCTGAGCCACAACTGTGAATACAACTCTGCCATGGGCAATGGTGAAAGGAAGAGAATGGGAGATGGAGAGAGTGAGTGAGGAGGAGAGAGAGAAAGAGAGGTAGTAAGAGAGTGGCAACGTCACGAACACCGACAACGTCGTCAACGACGAACGTGCCGCAAAATGTTTTACTGAATGCGAATTGCAAGAAAAATTATTGTTATTATGAGTTGCTAATTGAATGGAGTTGTTGTGGACACACAGAGGGAGAGCTCACACACACACACACACGAAAACCCAAAAGAAAACAATGTTGTTCTGTTTCTCTGGCAAAGTAGCCGGCTACTCTGACAGCTATACACTGAGCAAAAATGTATATACATACATTATGGATACATGAGCTTAATGTGCTCGTAATGTATACAATGTAAACGCTTTGACTCGACGCACGACTGCACTAAATGCAAGATATGTATCTCTAAATGTATTTGTATCTGTAACCTGTTCAACTTGTGCTTGTGCATTTCTCACAGTGCATTATTGAGTGTATTAATGTAAATAGTCGTAAACGTAAATTGTACAACGTACCCTACCGACACCCTGCTCCATAATGATTATAGTATGTGCATACATATGTAATCACAGGTACGCGGAGAAGCTATCGCTGCTCCTGGTTGCTTCAGTCACCAGCAGATCCAGCTACAGCTACAGCTACAGCTCCACCGCATGCTTGAGCTCCTTCAGCTCTCTCTCTCTCAATTTGAACGTGATTGTGAGTGGCTGCTGACGTTAGTTAGTATTTCATGCACTACTCGATGCTCGTTCAAAGCTCAAAATGCCAGAGCCAAAGTACACTTTTAGTACAAACATTTACAGCAATACCAATAACAACAACAGCAACAACAACAACAACAACAAAAATAACAACAACAACAGCACCAAACAACAAACAACAAATAAATTTGCTGCCATGTGCATAATTTATTAAAAAGATTCTCGAAAATGTTGCACAAACAACGATGTCTGCAGGTGAAATCTATTTGCATTTATCGTTGAGCTGGAAAATTGAAAACTAAACTGCAAACTGGCAGCTGGCGAAATTGGGAAAAATCTAGGAAAATCTAGGCGAAAAGGGGCAAATGACAAACTAAGTGCTTACAAACAACGTCTGGGCATCGTTTTTGAGTGTATTCGTGAGTGTGTGTGTGTTGGTTGATCGTTGTCCTCGTCGTTGGACCTTATTTTTTTGATAATCACCAGCAGCAAGAGCATTTGTTTCTATGCTTTGAACTCAATTTAAATGTCAAGCACAGGTATTGGTAATTAATTTTCCCATACTAGATGTAATTTTCTTTCATTTATTTGGCACAAATTCCAAGAATATTGTAACAGCTATTAAATTTACGCAGACAGAAGCTGTCTAATAGCTTTCCGTTTCAGAATTTTCATGTAGATCAAACGTGCATTCAGGAATTGTCATAGCAAATGGTAATGTGTGATTATGCTATATTGTAATATAATATTATGTATTATAATATATAAAGCTGCACTTAATCATTCTCAGACTTTATGCTTAGCTTAAGATAAATGTTTTAGGTCTTCAATAAATATCAATTAGGTGTAGGGGTTATCAAAAGTTTAAGATGCACTCAGGCTTCCGTAACAATTTGTCTGTTCTATGGCATAATAATAAACCTACTTATTATACCTTTATACACACACATACATTTGCAGTAAGTGCAGGGTATATAAAACAAAGGGTGATTCGGAAGAGCATGCGGTGTGTCCAGAGTTATCAGCGTGCCCTGCTGCATGCCACAAAGTGGGGCAGTCAACACGTTTAATGGTTTTGCATTAACTTAAAGAGGCATTAGTGCGTAAGTATGCTGTAATCTAGAACAGAAGGCGCAACAGTGAGAAAAACAGACAGGCAGAGATGGAGATAGAGAGGAAGATGGTGAGAAAGGGAGAGAGAGAGAAGAGGGTGCACAAGCTGACAGCTGGTTAGGCCTGATGAGTGACCACAGCAGCAACTCGAATGCAAGCAGAGCAACCAAAGAGCCGATCAGCACAGCTATCCCATCCAATAAACCAACTAACCAACGAACCAAGAACTTGGCCAGTTCAGTTAGCCATACAGCCATACAACCATATAGCCAGTCATCCAGTCATCCAGTCGGGCAGTCAGTGAGGCAGTCAAGTGGCGTCACTGGACGCGTTGTACTTGTTAATTGCAGCGGAAGCACTCAATTAAAAGCGCGTGAAACGTGAAACGCCACCTGCGTATGCAACTCTGTGTATTGGCTGTATTTCTCTCTCTTTCTCTATCTTTCTTTCTCTCTCTCTCTGTGTCTATCTGTGCGTGTGTATTTTTATTACAGCTCCTGGACATTTCGAACAATTTCGAATTGGTATGTGCAAATGAAGGCCGCAGGAAACAAACAAATGCGGCGTAATCAAAAAGCGGTAAAAAGTTCATACTGTAAAATACTTTATAGTTCAGTCTACTAGTATATACGTACATATATGCACGCACTAAATTTGTGCAAATTGACAGGCAAACAAGCTAAAAAAATTGCCAACTAAACCAAACCGAACTAACTAACCGAAACTAAATCAAAACTAACTGCAAAAAACCCTAAAACTATTTGTTCATGTTTCAAATATTATTTGGTTGTTTGTCACGAGTTCAAATATATATATATATATGAGTTGTGCCTTGATTGCTCAGACAAACCGACAAATTTAAATGTTCTCTAAATATTGTATACAAATTTATTTGATTATTTTTAATAGATGCAAAACTTTACTGCAAAAAAATACAACGTATAAAAGGGAATTCAATTGGGAGAATGCATAAAGTTTTGAAAGTTAATTTGTATTCAAAACAGAAATCACTAAGGAAAAATGTCTTTATTTATTATTTATTCAGATATATTTGCATAACAATTACGTACTCTAACTAAAGTTTTTAATTCACAACACAAATTTTCATTAATGATGTACTAAAATTTATATAATCATCAATGCATTTATAATAGGTATAAACCCTTTTTTGAGAAAGTCTATAAGATTGAATTAAAATTCTCTTTATACAGATTATTGCTAAATTTTTAATAATTTTGTTTTAACATATCAACATTTTACTTATAAATTCATTATTGTTTTTGAATAAAAGGTATTATTTGTATAATCAAAGTAAATGACATTTTTCGAGATACATGATCGGATGGTATACCTCTATAAAAAATGAAATGTCGATGGTAACAACATCACCTAGAACCCGTTTTCCTGAAAACCTCAACCTTTTCCTAAAATGACATCTACCGAAACCGCGGGATATTCAAAATATCATCTCTCACTGGTAAACCCTTAATACACCATCTTCTTTTGAGAAGGTCTGTAAAATCAAATTAAAATTCACTCACATATAAAGATTACCCTTAAATTTAAAATATGCACTTGTTTTGTGTTTCAAGCAATCAATATCAAAATCGTGTTTAATTATCTTTTACCAGCTGTAAAAACTACCCTAAGATAAGAAAGAGCCAGTAAATGGAGTTATAGCATTATATACTCCTAACACTGACCCGCGGCATCTACTTCAACATAATATGCTGAGTATGACAATGAAGTGGATCAAAAAAGAGCAACCACTGAGTGATGGGGCAACAACAGCGAGCAGTAAGCAGAAAACAGAGCAAGGACGCTGGACCACCACCACTTCGTGACATCATAAGGCAAAATTTTCAGCAGTTTTATTATCGGGGCACACGCACAAATTGTCGTCATTGTCGAGCGAGGTTGCCTCAACAGCAACAAAAAGCCGCACTTGCCGCAGTTGTTGTCACTGTTGTTTTGAGGGAGTTACATATATACATGAATATATACATATATACATATTACTCGCCCAGTGTGTCGCATAAATAATGCAGTTCATTATGTCATTTAGCGGCACGTTGCGTGTGCAACACTGCAACACAGACAGACAAAACTGAGCAGATGACGCCAAGTTTGAGTGCCATGATCTTAAGTGGATCACATGTAGCAGGTTGTTGTCGTTTGTTGGTTGTTGTTGCTGTCGTTTCTTTTGTACGGAAATGAAGTTGTCAATGAGCCACTTCCACAATTTATGATGGGGTTCTGTTCTGCTTAAGCTTTGGCGTTGCTCAGCGTCCGTGGCCGCCGCCTGCCAAGATCTTAATTATGACTTGAGTAATGTGAAATAAACGATAAAGCGTGCACACGCAAATACACTGTAAGAAATGGCCCAGACAGTCACACAGGCCAGACAGTCAGACAGACAGTCACACAACCAGACAGATCTCATATACTGGGTTAGATAGTCACAAGTCTCTAGCCACATTTGGTGCCAGCTGACTTACAGTTGGACAGTCAACTTCATAAATCAAACAGAGTCCAACTATGGCAATGGCAAAGCCAAACGACAAAGCGACAAAGCGACAACAACGACAACGACAACGACATCTCATAAAAATGTCACATATAAAATGTGTAAATATTTTTGTGCATTTGCCAAACTTGTACAATTTAATTGTGCACAAATAAAAAACAACGCAGCAAAAATATGCCAAATTTTATGGTATTTTTATGATTTGCTATATAGCCAGAAAAAAGTTGATTTAAAGATTCAAAAAATTCACATCATTTCATTCATTCAGTCTGTAGACAGTTCATAGACGATGGCGAACTTTAACGAACAATTTTCATCAGACATTTTCATTGACTCGGGAAATTTCATTGTAAGAAATCAATTAATGGCTTACAGCACACACTCACACAGAGAGATCCACCGGGGGAGTCTGAATTTTGCTGCGTTGTTTGCTCTCGGGCAATCAGCAGTAATCAACATGCTTAAGGGCAGCAGCAGGATAATAGTAGTGGGGGAAGGGGCGGAGGTGGCTGGTGGGTGTGTCAGGGACTGTTGGAGCTGCTAGGACCGGCTGGCTGTTGGCTATTAGTTGTGCCAGACATTGCGTCGCACGTCTGATTGCACAGCAGAACAACAGAAGGCACCACAGAGACCACGTGAATGTCGACCTCTTCGACGTTAGGATTTAATCGATTATACGGTTTAATTGAACTAAAAACGCTTAATAAGCAATAAAAGTGAGCTCACACTTACTCAGCATCCCCCTTCTCCCTTCCCCCTTCACCATTACGCTATTATACAACTAGACAAATTAAAAGTAACACTTAAAATTACACCACGTACGGGGAACACTACGATAATGAAAACAGTCAATAGCTCTGGCACTCAACCCCAATTCCACTATGTCTATGAGAGCACAACCGCCTCACATCACCCTCTATGCCCTTGCTGAAGCTCTTGCAATTGCAATTGCAGAGAATGGCAATAAAATTTTATTTTCCACGAAATGAAATTTTGTGAGCCGTTGAAAACCACTTGCCACACGCTTTGCCCACAACAATCACAGCTAATAGCGCTGCAAAAACACACATAAGTAATAAAAAACAAAAACAAAAAAACAAGAAGCCAAAACAAAAATTAAAATAAACAAGAACAACTGAGGCAATAGTCGTACGCACTCGAATTAAAATTAAACTCGAAATCGTTATGAATTCATATCAATATATACAGATCAAGTGAGATACTGTGAATGTATCGAAAAACTTCAGTGTTAATTGTTAATTTATTTAATTTTTAAATATTTTAAAATTTAGGTTAAAAAAATTTCTTCCGGAGACTATTTTTTTATATTCTTTTAAATTAATTAGACTTTAATCAAACTAATTGTTTTATAACTTTCGAATGTGTTCATCGCAGACTATTATCTATATACATAATCTATTCAGTGATTCAATAAATCGACAATTATTTAGATATACTTTTATAAATATTAATGGTAATCGTTCAGGTTTTCAATTTTTAAATATTTTAAAAGTTAGATTAAAGAAGATTATGTTTTAAAGACTCATGCCACATATGATATAATAATTTTTTCATTCTGAGCTTTTAAATTAATTCAGTTTGATAATTTTTGAATATTTTCATCGCAGATTATAATCTATGTATATGATATAGTGCTTTAATAAATCAAATATTAATAAAGGTAACTTTTATGCAAATTAAAATAATAAGATTAAAAAAATTATAAAAATAGAATTTTTTCTCTATTTATGTTTATACAAACAAAATACTACCTATTCGAATATATTTGAATGGTATAGGCATTTTGTGTTGTCTGCTTTTAAAGGCAAATTTTAAATGTTGTTAAATGCATTCATTTATCAAATTCTCATTTTATTATGTAATTCACATCTTAAGTGTACTGTGTGGGAGTTTCTGTGTATGTATGTGTATCTGTATGTGTTTCTGCTGATGGCTTTGCGGCTGGACAAACGAGCGAATTTTGATGGACAGCATTAAGAGCTTAAAAGCGATTTGCTTGCAAATGGCAGCGTGATTATAGCCATGTTGCTATGGCATCTAAGGCAAAATAGCCATAGAAAATATGCTGAATAGACAAAAGCAGTAACAGCACAACAGACTATACTATATACATGTATATTTTATGGATCATACATCTAGATCCATTTGTGTATTAAAATCAATTAAATTGCAATTTACGCACTGAGACAAACACTTGGCAATGTGTTTAAATACTACAAGTTCATATTAATAAATAGCAATGACTTGTTGCTCTTAGTTACACCATTTAAAACCACATCGATTGGTATTAATAATCACTAGTTAATGGTAGTAGCAGAAGTTTAGCATATAAATTACACAACGCAATTAAGTTGCAATTTATTACAAATTCATTCTATGGCAATCTAATATATCTAAACAGTATTTTATATACATACCAAGAAGAAAGTTCAATGAACGCAATGCGAGAATATTATATACATACAATGATATGGACGATGACGATGGCAAAATGCTTTAAATTTAGACAAATAAACAAACATAGACAGACGTACTCTATGTGCCGCAATGCTTTGTATTCGTTTTATTCGACTGGGGAATTTGTAGAGTCGAAAACGTCTAGTGTGAATTGTTGTACGATGCGTCGTATGCGTAATATGTGATTTGTACTAGCAAATTGCAGGGCACACTCAGCTTATGGTTTGGTATACTGTTTTTAGCCAGTAATACGACGACGACGATGATGATGATGATAAGGATGATAAGGATGATGATGGAGACGAGGATGATGATGATTGGAACAAAAACACCTTTTATATTTGCACATTTAATGGCGGTTCATTACACGTGGATAATTGGAATTGTAACAACGGAATTATATACAACGGCAGTCGAAGCGTTGTATAAACAAATTAATGTTAAATAATATACAACGAGGAGAGAGCACAGGACACAAATTGCATTGATATAGTCTCGCCCATGCATACGCATCGTGTAATTATATTGTAGCTGCCAACCAAACAAATAATGCAATAATAAAAATAATTCAATAATAAGATTGCCCACATAATGAAATACCAAAAGGGACTCCACATACGATGGAAGGATCCCATCCACAGCACTAAGGTCTTAATACGGTTGGTCGAGTATCGAGAGTCCTGGAGGAGAGACTAATACCACTACCACTACCACTACTACTACTTCTGCTGCGACTGCTACTACTACATTATTAAATGCGCATGTAAAACAAAAAAAAAAAAAAAAAAAAACGGAGTGTATGGTATAAAAAAGAGTAGCAAAAATCAATAAAACTGACTAACGATGGCATATAGTGTGTTACACATCCACACGTTTAGGATACGGGGCAATAGATACCGATTGACGTAGCGCCGTCGTTGCCGCCTCCTGGCAACTTGTTCCGATGCGGAAATGGCGTGCAAAGTGAAGCGGATGCAAACGTTTGGCAAATGGGAGCAGAAACGCACCATTTCTACATTCCTTCTCTCCCTCTCTCCCTTATACTCTGTACTCCTCTTTCTCTCTCTCGTTCTGCTGACTCCTCCTGCTGCTCTGACTGCAGTTGAATAACCTCTGCAACTGACTGTGTTGCTTCTGCTATATGCACTGCTCTGATTGCTCTTCCTCGCTAGGATCACATATATATACACACTCTCGTACGTATGTGTATACAAACACCCGCACAAACAAACACACACTCACACACATGCGGACACACATACATAGGGACAGACAGATTATTAAGTATGAGGCTCAGTCAGGCAGTCTCATTGCGTTGGTTTGGTGGAGGCTACTTCATTACGGTGCGTGTTGGGTTAACACAGACACAGACACCAACACATACACATATACACATATACACATACGCACTGTAACGCCCACTGGCAGCCTATGGCAGTGCTGTAGAAATACGGGCGTGGCATTAAGTCAGTTAATATAGCAGCTAGTTGGCTGCCCCTTTGCCATATGAAAAGCGAGAGAGAGAAAAAAACACAAACTCGTAACCCTACAAAATAAAAATAAACGTAAGCGCCTTTCAGGATTTTAGTACAGCAACAGCAACAGCAACACCAACACCAACACCAACCTCAGCAACGACAGCTACAACAACAACAAGAACAACATCAGTAGGGAGCAACAACAAGAAGATTTCGCAATAAACTCCATTGGGAAAAGGAGTACAATTAACACGTGGTCTGAGGTTGACACTCGCCCGATTTGCCACTGAGCTGCCTTGGCTTTTGTATATATCTCATTATGGTATTAAATGTGTGCGTGCATGTATGTGGGATTACGTGTGTGGCTGTGTGTGTATCTGAGTGTGTGTACGCATTATTTTTGCCCTGTTTGTGTCGCCGTTGAGCTAATGAAAAGCGGAAATGAAACTTTTGTATTAAACAAGCAGGCAACGCTTTTGCACTTGTGTTTCCATGTGTATGTGTGTGTAAACCCAACTCTGTCGCTTTGCCCTCCAGTGGCTGTCGCCTCTCATCTATCCCATATTCATTTTGGTTGTATATAAGGCCTTGTTTGTTGTTTGTTTTCTTAGCTGTCGCCAGTCTTCCCCTGAGTCTCTTTCATCTGGCGTGTAGTTTACATTTTAATAGCAAGTTGGCATACTACAGCCGAGCATACTCTACAAAAAAGTCATCATGCCATTATAGAGCCATAAAAATAATAATATTCAAATATATTGAATATATTTGAATATTTGTAATAAATAAACTTCAGGGTGCTCTTCAAATTTTTCCTTACTTTATTTATTTGTAATTAAATTTACTTTAAAATTAATTTATATATATAAATACTTTTTTAATCATAATTACTTATTTTAATGTATTTAATTTAAAATTGAGCATACCCGTTATAGCTAATTTCGTCGTGTATGCTCATTGGCAGCGATTGCGTATACGCAGTGTGGGTCACAGAACAGAAAATGAATGCCCAACCAAATTGCCTACTCCACAGCTCGTTTTATAATGTGCGCGGCTTAAATGAAGTCCTATTAAAATAAAGTAATTTCTAACGCTCTGACACAAAAACAGTTTCAAACCTACGTGGCAAATGGAACCAACGCCGACGCCTCCGACGCCACTCTGACCGGGGTAAATGTGTAAAATGCTGTCTTTTCGGGCTGAACACAAAAAAAAAGGAAAAAAATAAATGGGAAAAAGCTGCGAAAAATGAAAGAAAACCCAAAGCAACTGCGTGTTAATGTACGCATACAAAAAATCTGATAAAATGGTATTTCTTTTTTTATTTTTTTTTTGTATTTTGTGTTGGTTAAGTATTACGAAGATTTAATACACTTGTTTGTTAAATTAAACAGATTAGTGTAAGCTGGCAGATTGAAATTTTTGATTATAGAAGCACAAGAGAAACTTGAAAATAATGTAACTCTATGCATACTATGTATATAAACGCTGCGCTTTGTTAATAAAAAGTACAAAGATATGGTAAAAGTTGTTATTATATGATAATAACCAGAGAAAGGGTACAAAATAGTAGCAACAGCAACATCAGATAGAAATATGCTTTAGTATTGCACAGCGGACGGGTGGCCTAGTGACTATAACAAAAGAACACCGACAAAGAATAACAAAAAATTAAGAAAAATGAAGGAAAACGATGAAAAAGAATGTTGGATTTTTTATGCAAATAACATTTCATTTAGTTGGCTCGAATATTTGCTTAAAAATTGTGCAGATTCAAGCAAATATTAAACGAAAACTAAATAAAAATTAATTGAATTAAGCGACCCGTCGTCACGCTGCATGAGTCAGTCAGCACCATAAAACAAAATGAAAAACGAAAAAAAAATGAAAAATTGGGGAGCACAGCCAAAAGCGAAAAATCTGGAAAAACTTTTATAATAATGTGCAGCAAAGTGAAAATATGCGTTGGTATGTGTATAAAAATCTGTGCTGCAGTAAATGGGGAAAAAGGACGAAAATAAAAAGAGTTATCAAGATGATAAACTGAGCACCAAAGCACTAAAATATATATATATTATATATAAATCTCAATGACATATATACATATATGGTACATATATAATAAATAACTTGTATGTCTTGTCCCGGCATTATAATTGCCTACAATTTATGTTCATTGGTATGAAAAATATATGGGTCTAATCTGGACAAAAATCTAGTATATTTTACTTCTGTCTCAAACTGATAAACTTTATTATTTCAAACTTGTTTATGATAACTACGCTTATTCAACTATATACATCAATTATCATTTAAATAACTTCTAAATACAGGCTGTATTAAATGGCATAATTATTTGGACAGTTTTTATTTGGTTTGCTACAGAAGTCACAAAACTCGAATGATAATAAACATTTGCATTTCGTTGGTGCAATATTATGTAAATTGCAACAAATTATGCCCACATCCATTGCCAACACTATGAAATTTATTTAGACCCTGTGTTTTAAAAACTCTAAAGGGGTAGATTAACTATATGCAAAGTCGAAATGTGTATAACAGGCAGAAGGGGGCGTAAAAGACCCTCTAAAGTACATATGCATTCTAGATCAGCATTATAAGCGAATGCATTGAACCAAATTCGTTCGCCTGTATGTCCGTCTGTATAAACATTTAGATTTCGGGATCTATAAAAGCTATAGTATTCATATTTAGCATGAACAGGTGCTTGCTCCCCGGACAGATAAAGTATAACTAAAATTTCAAATACCTGTTTGTCCTTGATCACAATTAGGGAGCCCATACCCCTATGACAGGCTCTATTTTGGAGTTAAAACTTTGTGCTTGGGCAGAATCATATTACACACATACTTTTACTATCGGTAACACTTTTGCGGTTGGCCGCTCCCTTGGGCCACAGAAGTACTATACCATTCCGAGAATAATATACTATACCGAAAATACCAAACGTATTGTCCTCACTCTCGGGCTCCGTCCCTACTCTTTGGTATTTCTATTTGAATGCAGTTGCCACAAACAGATACGAGGCTGTAAAATCTAGCAACTGTTTTGTTCGCATGGCATATGACGCCATCTTGACAGAGACAACAGGATCACAACCACATAAACAAGGCGCACATATGAGCTCAAGTTGTCTACCTGACTGGATAACTGTCTGTGTGTGTGTGTGTGTGTTTGCTGTGTGTAAGTGTGTATAAGTGTGTATATAGACATACTTATGAGTGGGTTTGGGCAGACGCATTGCCAGACAAATGCGCGTCAAGTTGACTGCATCTCTCGAGGCAAGTCATTCACATTCGTCATCAGCAGCAGCAACAGCAAACAGCAAACAGCAACAGCAACAGCAGCAGCAACAGCAACAACAGCAACAGCAACAGCAACAGCAACAGCAACAGTAAGCCAGGCCAAGAGCCGCAGCAGCCGAGCAATGCAGTCTCTGTCTCTGCAGTTTCAGCTGCTGCCAAGGTGCCAAGCAGCAGCAACACCCACATGTGTATAAGCCTATAATATGCATGTGTTTGTGTGTATGTGTGTATGTATGCTGTGTGTGTTGTGTGTATGTCTGAGTGTGTGTTGAAACGCAGCTGGAGTCGTTCACCGGCACAATTTGAGGCCAGCTCAGCTGAACTGAGCTCAGTTTGCAGTTGCCAGTACCCAGTAGCAACATCATCGCTGTTATTAATTTAACGCAACGCACACACACGCACACTCACACACACACACGCACTCACATACATACAGACACACAGTTGGCAGTCCACACCTACAGCTACTAGTTGCAGTTTAAAGTTGCTGCCTCTTTGTGGCGCGTATTTTGGTAGTCGCTGCTCATGTTTGTGTCGTCAGCAAATGAGTTTTGGCCCAAATGAGTCTATGGCCAATAAATCGAAAGATACAGAGCCAGAGTCAAAAGAGAGAGAGTGGGAAAGAGAAAGAGAGAGAAAAAGAGAGAGCAGGCAAGAGTGTGCTTGGTATACGTGTAACTTTGGGCGTACTTAAATTGCCGTTTAAGCATTTTTTATGAGCATAATTTATCAAAGTTACGTTAATAATTTTATAAACATGCGCACAGACCTACAGACATATATACACACACACACACAACAGAGCGTAACGTAACTACCATGTGGGCAGCTACAACAAAAAAATGAACAGTAGAAGTCGACAAAAAATAAAGTATTGCCATTTAATTTGCATAAATTGAGCAAGCAAACCTGCACTCAGTCTCTGTGAGTGTGAGTGCCGAAAAAAAAAAAATAATACTAATAATAATAATAATAATAATAAGATAGAGGGTATGCCAGCCAAATACCAGAAGGCTAAAATTATTTTCAAGCTTAGTTCTAATATTGCAGCCAGCATTTACAACACCAAAAGCAACACCAAAAACAATAACAGCAACAACATTAACGACGACAACAACAACAACATTGACAACAACAACAACAGCAGCAGCAACAACAACAACAATAGTAACAACGACAACAACATCGACAACAACAACAAGAAAGGGTTTCATGGCAATTTCAAAGCTGTGTGCTCTATGCTCTTTCCGTGCTCATTTTGCTGGCATTAAATTTTGCATACACCACACGAAGGAGTAGAAAGTAGAAAGCAGATCATTTGAGGCATTATGTTAAAATATGCGAGTTGTCCCTTTTTTTGCCTATGCAGCAGCAGCAGCAGCAGAAGCAGGAACAACACCAGGATACTGACACAGGGGACGAATATGGACGCAACGCCAGCATGTTTTTCCACATTTTACAAGAATTTCCTTTGCCAGAGAGCTCTGTGAGAAATTTCATTACTAACAAGCTAAAGAAAACTAACAAATATTCACACCGACGGCCAATTACACTAGCTATGTAGGAAAGCTATAAATGATATAGATAACAAAGGATAGAAATAAA
This sequence comes from Sphaerogastrella javana, assembly GCA_037040025.1. Classification (NCBI taxonomy): domain Eukaryota; kingdom Metazoa; phylum Arthropoda; class Insecta; order Diptera; family Drosophilidae; genus Sphaerogastrella; species Sphaerogastrella javana. Next base: position 2,285 of record JBANCZ010000716.1, on the reverse strand, counting down.
TGATATAGATAAGAAATAAATTAATACTACTTCTTTTTAAAATCTTTATAAATATGTTAATCAATTTTTCTATATATAATTAAGTACAACTAACATGGTTTACAATAATTTTAAAAATTTTTAAATATCTGTTATTAATACTTCAAATATTTTTAAATTATTTATAGATGCATAAATCAAATTTAATATATGGAATAATGCCTAGACATAATTTTTGAATTTCTGATACACCTACTTTTTTTTTTTAAATATTAACAAATATATCTTCCATATTTTCTCCATATAACCATGCCTAAAGTAATACAACTTTAAGTAGTGTATACTAGTGTTAAATATAGAAATTAGCTAAAATTTCTGTACGCTCAGCATCACTTTAAATTGGATGCTTTGAAAGCAGCTTGAAATTTCTGATGTCTGAATTTCCATAGATTATTGCCTTAAAGTGAAAAATACTCTATGGAATCTCTTTGGCATCTGTCATCATACAATTCCCAGCATAGCTATAAGGCCCCTGACAATCATATAACTTAAGTATACGGAGTGTTAGGGCCTGATAAAGAGCAGCATAACTTCATTCGAAATACTTAAATTCAGCTCATTGCAGTCTTATCATATTTATGTACATAAAACGTTTTTTTTTTTTTTTTTTGTGTGTCTTTACTGCTGTTGTTGTGATATTTACAATTTTAACTCATCTGCATAAATCTAAAGCTGTTTAGATGCTTAGACATCGCCGGGAATTGTGGACCGTTGCCATGCCATTGGGTAAAGGTTAAGCGCATGCAAAGCGCCTTCAAGTTGCTCTTCATTTACATTTTGATTTGATAAGAAATCTGCGCAAGAGATTATCCTTTAACCCAAACGACTTTTGGGGTTTACAAATACACATACATACACTTACACAGACACACCAGAGAACTAATTAAGCCCGAACTTCAATGTGCAACATTTGAATCCAATTACTAAGATAATAATGCTCCCATTAATTGATATGCTACAAATGTTTGCATATATACATGTACATACTATACTATAGTACTCTATATAGTAGGTATACTTTGTGGGTAACTATTGATAATTAATCTCGACAGCATCTTAATTAAGAATATGTCAAATTTATATTACAATCAGCATAAAAGCATTTACTATGTATGACTAATGCAAACAATACACCAACTGATAGAGACTCCCAGAAAGAGCGAGTGTTTGAGTGTGTGTGTTTGATTGTGACTTTGATTGTGAGTTTGAGTATGAGTCTGAGTGTGACTTTGAGTATGTGTAATAGTTTACCTACTAGTATTTGCTTTATTCTACTAATTTGTATACCATTACTGTGCTAAGGCAACATTTCCAACATTTGCTACATTTCTAGATTGTTTTCGTTTTGCCCACAGAACTGGGAATTGTTTCAAAATGCAGTCCAATATAAATACAAATCTGTCTATCTCTGTCTCTCACTCTTCCCCTCTCTTGCTGCTACGAAGGGTCATTGGCCTACGCACATATACATATTGAAATGCAATGCATATGCGTTTGTTCTCTCTCTTTCTACCTCTTGTGTGGCACTCCCTTTCTTTCTCCCAGTCTTACTCTCTTTCTCTGTCTCTCCCTTTCTCCCTCTATCACTCTCTTCCTCTCACTCTGTCCGTGTGCCTGCAAAGAAACGACACTTATGAGCACATCAAAATGCAAGCATTCACCGAAACCTATCCTAATAAATTTGTGCTTGATGCGCTTTCATGGTGTTACCTGCCCCGACAACATCTCTCTTTCTCTCTCTATCTCTGTATGCCACACACACACACACACACACTCTACCTTAAACCCTTCCTCAACCCCCTTTCTCTTACTCTTGCAGCTCTGTGTTTCTACGCTACCCTTGTGCAGGCATTAAAATGAAATAACACACACATATACATGCACAACTGCACGCAGGCACACACACTCACTCTCGCACACTCATGTACAATCACATACACTCTCGCACACTCACATACACTCACACACTCAGAGTTACAGCTCAAGTTTATTGCAATGCGACATTTGAGCTTCAACACTCGACGTCTGAAGTCTGTTAGGTTGCTGCTGCTGCTGCTGTTGTTGTTGGTGTGGTTGTTGCTATTCCTGTTGCGGTTGCTGTTACTGCTATCCCTTCACTGCCGCCCTAATACAGTTACTGCTGCTGCTCCTGCTACTCCTTCTGCTCTCCTTACACCAAAATGAAGGGTTGCAAAAGCTCGCATTGCATTTGGCTGAAGCCCGCAGCACCAGCGGGCGAATAACAA
>JBANCZ010000715.1:0-30187 GCA_037040025.1 Sphaerogastrella javana | reverse complement strand
CTCTGGCCACACTGTTGCCGGCCAGCTGTTTGCGCGAAGAAGTTTGGCGTGCTTCAGTTTTGTGTTAGCGCTTGTAAAATATTAAAAAAAAAGTGAAATAAAGCATAAAAGTTGTTTAAATAATAATATTAACAGACTAACAAAAGAAGTAAGTGATGTGCTATTGAATTTTAAGCATGGAAACGCTGTGTTTACAGTGCGAAAACAAAGTTTGTAAACGTTTGCCGATTTATGGCACACACACAAGCGCACACATGTGTGTGTGTGTGTCTAGGGTGGACCCAATAGGCGGCGTGTTTGACCGGCGTTTTGTGTTATTTTAAAGAAAAAACACATTGCATTTAAAAATTATAACATTTGAATACTCTTTTTAAGAGCATGGACTCCGATTTGTACGACGAGTTTGGCAACTATATAGGCCCTGATCTGGACAGCGATGAGGATGACGATCAAAGCATTTACGGTCAGCCCGATGTTCCAGATGATCAAGATGTACGTATTATACTCTTCTAGATTTCCAGATTATGTTTATGCCTCTATACTTATTTCTTTAGGAAGATGCCATGGATGAGGATGAGGTGGAGCCACAGGATGATGAGGATAAGGAGGTCACCGCTGTGGTTCTGCACGAGGACAAGCGTTATTATCCGTCGGCCTTGGAAGTGTATGGGCCAGATGTTGAGACTATAATACAAGAGGAGGATGCCCAACCGTTGGATAAACCCCTCATTGAGCCTGTGAAAAAGCTAAAGTTTCAAATCAAAGAGCAGGATTTGCCTGAAACCACATACGACATGGAATTCATGGCCGATCTTATGGATACGCCGCCTTTAATACGCAACGTGGCGCTTATTGGGCATTTGCATCATGGAAAGACAACTTTCGTGGACTGTTTGATACGCCAAACGCATCCACAGTTCGAGAACATGGAGGAGCGTTCCCTGCGCTACACAGACACCTTGTTCACAGAACAAGAGCGCGGCTGCAGCATCAAGGCAACACCCGTTACCCTAGTGCTGCAGGATGTAAAGCAGAAGAGCTACTTGCTCAATATATTTGATACTCCGGGACATGTAAATTTCTCCGATGAGGCCACAGCGGCCATGCGCATGAGCGATGGCGTGGTACTCTTCATCGATGCCTCGGAGGGCGTAATGCTCAACACAGAGCGTCTGCTGAAGCACGCTGTGCAGGAGCGGCTGGCCATCACCGTGTGCATCAATAAGGTGAGTGTATAAACTAACTTAAATATAATTCGTAATCTTACTTTCATTCCCCAACAGATTGATCGTCTTATACTGGAGCTGAAGCTGCCGCCACAGGATGCGTACTTCAAGCTGAAGCACATTGTGGAGGAAGTGAATAGTTTGCTCAGGTAAGCAACTGGATATACCATCACATAGAACACGTTATAACTAATGAAACCTTGCAGCACGTATGGAAGCGAAGATGATAATCTCATGGTTTCGCCTGTGCTGGGCAACGTTTGCTTTGCTAGTTCACTCTACGGCTTTTGCTTCACGTTGAAATCCTTTGCCAAACTCTATGCCGATACCTACGAGGGCGTCAACTACAATGAGTTTGCCAAGCGTCTCTGGGGCGACATGTATTTCCATAGCAAATCGTAAGTGATGTAACCAATATAACCACAAATACTCTTACTATTATACTCTTTTATAAACTAGGCGCAAGTTTACTAAGAAACCGCCGCATAGCTCGGCACAGCGCAGTTTTGTGGAGTTCATACTGGAGCCCATGTACAAGCTCATAGCACAGGTGGTGGGCGATGTGGACACCACACTATCTGACACCTTGTCTGAGCTACAAGTGCGCGTCTCCAAGGATGAAATGAAGTCCAATATACGACCCTTGCTGCGGGTGGTGTGCAATCGCTTTATGGGCGACTGCAGCGGATTTGTGGACATGTGCGTCGAGCACATCAAGTCGCCGCTGGAGCATGCCAAGCGTAAGGTCGATCACATCTACACTGGACCCAAGGAGGGCGACATCTATCGCGATATGATTACATGCAACCAGTATGGAACGCTGATGGTGCACAGCTCCAAGATGTATCCCAATGATGACTGCACCTTCTTTCAAGTGCTGGCACGCGTCGTCTCGGGCACACTACATGCTGGACAGGAAGTGCGCGTGCTGGGCGAGAATTATACGCTACAGGACGAGGAGGATTCGCGCATACTTCAGGTGGGCAGACTCTGGGTGTACGAGGCGCGCTATAAAGTCGAACTGAATCGCGTGCCAGCTGGCAATTGGGTGCTCATCGAGGGCATTGATCAGTGCATTGTGAAAACGTCTAGTATTGTGGATATCAATGTACCGGAGGACCTGTACATCTTCCGGCCTTTAAAGTTCAATACACAGAGCATTATAAAAATTGCCGTTGAACCTGTTAATCCCTCTGAGTTGCCCAAAATGTTGGATGGTCTGCGTAAGGTGAACAAATCGTATCCATTGCTTTCCACACGCGTCGAGGAGTCGGGCGAGCATGTTATCCTGGGCACAGGTGAACTCTACCTGGACTGCGTCATGCATGATCTGCGCAAGATGTACTCGGAAATAGACATAAAGGTAGCCGATCCCGTAGTCGCATTCTGCGAGACCGTCGTGGAGACCAGCTCACTGAAGTGCTTCGCCGAGACTCCAAATAAAAAGAACAAAATAACCATGATATCAGAGCCACTGGAGAAGGGTTTGGCCGAGGACATTGAGAATGAAACAGTGTGCATCAATTGGAACAAGAAGCGTATCGGAGAATTCTTTCAGGTTAACTACGACTGGGATTTACTGGCCGCACGTTCCATCTGGGCCTTTGGACCAGACACAACAGGACCCAATATATTGGTGGACGATACACTGCCCTCAGAGGTGGACAAAAATCTGCTGACTGCTGTCAAGGATTCCATAGTGCAAGGATTTCAATGGGGCACACGCGAGGGCCCACTCTGCGAGGAGCCCATACGCAACGTTAAGTTCAAAATTCTAGACGCTGTCATAGCCAATGAGGCATTGCATCGTGGTGGCGGTCAAATTATACCCACGGCGCGTCGTGTGGCCTACTCTGCATTCCTGATGGCCACGCCGCGTCTCATGGAGCCGTATTTGTTTGTTGAGGTGCAGGCACCAGCCGATTGTGTATCCGCCGTCTACACCGTCTTGGCGAGACGCCGGTAAGTGAAACCACAAGATTTATTGAGAGTTTATGTATTTATATTCTTCCTTTAATTGCAGTGGTCATGTCACACAGGATGCACCTGTATCGGGCTCACCGATTTATACCATCAAAGCTTTTATACCCGCCATCGATTCGTTTGGCTTCGAGACAGATTTGCGAACGCACACCCAAGGTCAGGCCTTCTGTCTTTCGGTGTTCCATCACTGGCAGATTGTGCCTGGTGATCCGCTGGATAAGAGCATTGTCATACGTCCGCTGGAGCCACAGCAAGCTTCCCATCTGGCTAGAGAGTTCATGATCAAGACGCGAAGACGCAAGGGTCTATCTGAGGATGTGTCCATCAACAAGTTCTTCGATGATCCCATGCTGCTGGAGCTAGCTCGCCAGGATGTGCTGCTCAATTATCCGCTATAATTTAAGACTTTTTCCCCAACATTTAATAAAAGCAGCTACAACGTGGCTAAAGATAGATGTTAAGATGCATGAATCTTTTATGATTTACTACATTTATCATTTATTTAGTGCGCCTACTTGGCTCTACATGATTACAATCTTAATGGTAAAAAGTTACGTTATGCAGAACACAAGTAGTACTAGGAAAACGACAGAATTGTGGGCGTTTGCGTCTATGTATCGCCGTTTTGCAGCGTCTCTGCCTCATAAGCCTCTTGTTCGCCCTGTTCCTCATCGAACTCAACATCATCGTCGGCGGTGGCTTCCTGTGAAAGCGGAAGTTTAAGAATATACCCACTATTTTATAAGGAATTTCTAGGGTAGACGCACCTGGTACTGCTGATACTCGGATATCAGATCGTTCATGTTGCTCTCGGCCTCAGTGAACTCCATTTCGTCCATGCCCTCGCCGGTGTACCAATGCAAGAAGGCCTTGCGCCGGAACATGGCCGTAAACTGTTCGGAGATGCGCTTGAATATCTCCTGAATGGCCGTCGAGTTGCCAATGAATGTGGCGGACATCTTCAAGCCACGCGGCGGTATATCACAGACGGCCACCTTGACATTGTTGGGTATCCATTCGACAAAGTAGCTGCTGTTCTTGCTCTGCACGTTCAACATCTGTGTGTCCACCTCCTTCATGGACATGGGTCCTGTTAATTATTAAGTGACGGATAAAAATACTTGAACTCTGCGCGAAGGTCTACAAAAAAGGGCCACAGATTCTTTGCCATCTTTTGTCCATTTTCTCCTTTTTTTTGTTGTAGTAGAAGTTTTCGACGCATTTACATCAAAAGACAGGTTGACTTTGATGCGTCAAGTAAATCCCCAAATCCCTGAATACGAAATACTAAACGGCAACCAAGTGCGCGCCAGGAAGCACCTGTTTTGTGTGTGTGTGTGTCGCTGTGTCAGTGTCTGTGTCTGTGTTTGTGCAGGGGAGTACACTAACAACAAGAGAAACAGTCCCAGGAGGCAACTAAAAAAGCTGTTTAAATTCTTGTCGGTTTGTTTTTTTTTCTCCGTCGCTCGCTCGCTGTTTTTTTTTTTTTTGGCTAAGGCTCATTTTTGTGATTAATTATTTTGCAAGCGCGGAGGCAAGTGCAGCCTTAAGTCACGTTCAGCATGATTAGTTAAGGCCCAAAAGCCATGTCAGGCGGTGGTCGCGGGACTGGCACAGCAACACCAACAGCGACAGCACAAGGACTGGGATTGGGTACTGGCACTGAAACTCGCAATTCCCCAATGGATCTTGAAAGTAAATTTCTAATTACGCGCGTTTTGCGAGTCATCAGTCAAAGGCGACTGCGGGGGCGGGGTCTTTTGGGTGGGCAGGATGGTCGACTAGCGGGCTGTGGGCGGGGTGCTTCACAAGGAATAACAAATGAAATATTATGCGGCATCCTTTGGGCGCCGCAGCGCAGCAGTTTATTAATTTAAAAATTAGCGCGAAAAAATGCGACTAACACCACCCCTCCCGCAAAGAAACATAGTACACATGTAGACTACGAGTCGAAAGGGGGGCGGTCCGCTGTGAGGGGGGGGGGGGGTCACAAACAAATTTGCGCTACGTGCGCGCTGACGGATTGCAGCCTTTTTAGCCGCCAGTCAACATGCATTAATCATTTTTAGTGTAGCCATAAGTAGGCTTTGCGTTTGGCTAATAAAATTGTCGCTGTCGCTGTCGTTGTTGGTGTTGGTGTTGTTGGTGTTGTTGTTGTTGTTGTTGGTGTTGTTGCTGTCAGGTTCGCAGCGGCAGGCTACGTGCCCGGCGGCTGTGGCCAGGTGTGCCAGCTGCCAGTCGCCATGACAAAGCGACAAAGTTAGTCCGTCTAAGCCGCGCTAGCGCCTATTTCTTTAACCTACCCCCGTTTATGCCCCAGCCCCTGATCCGGATCCTGCCCTTACCCTTACTCCTGCGAGTGTTTTGTGGGGTTTTTCTGTTAAAAAACTATTTTTCTCTTTTTGTGGCTGCGGCATGTGTGGTGGGTGCGGCTGATGGTTTTCATGTGTCCAAGTGACAGTCAAACGGCATGTGGGTCATGTCAGGGTCGACATCGCAAGTCAAGTCATGTCAACACCACTTAACCGTTCAACTCTAATGGCTTGCTCCACATTACGACCCAAATGCACAAATACACAAACAGCATTTATTAGGGCGGAGTCCAAGTGCTTTAGAACTTACCACGGAAGATACAGGCCACCGTTAGGTAACGTCCATGCCTGGGATCGCAGGCTGTCATCATGTTCTTCGCATCGAACATTTGTTGCGTTAGCTCGGCCACGGTCAGAGCACGGTACTGCTGCGACCCCTTGGCGGTCAGCGGGGCAAAGCCGGGCATGAAGAAGTGCAGACGCGGGAACGGCACCATGTTGACGGCCAGCTTGCGCAGATCAGCGTTCAACTGGCCAGGGAAACGCAAGCAGGTCGTCACGCCAGACATTGTGACCTGCATGAAACATACAGAGAGAGAGATTAGTATATGTCCTAGTCATAGAGTAATTAGCTTTAGCGTTTGGTTACATCTTTTGTGGTGCATCGTTTTTGTGTTTCTACTTACGGACACCAAATGATTGAGATCCTCGTAGGTGGGGGAGCCGAGACGCAATCGCTGATAGCATATGTCATACAAGGCCTCATTGTCAATGCAAAAGGTCTCGTCCGTATCGACGACCAACTGATGCACCGACAATGTGGCATTGTATGGCTCGACGACCACCTCGGACACCTGAGCTCCGCACAGAATGCAGACCATGGCCAAGATTGGTTGTTTGTTGAGTATGTTGGCGGATTTGGAGGGTTGGGGTAAACGTATGCACACAAAAACCGAAACGGCACATTAGTGAGATTGTTGTTTAAATTGCACTTACGGAAACAAGATGATTTAAGTCTCCATACGTGGGCGACGATAGCTTCAGCGTGCGGAAGCAAATGTCATAAAGCGCCTCATTGTCAATGCAGAACGTCTCGTCAGTGTTCTCCACCAGCTGATGTATGGAGAGCGTTGCATTGTACGGCTCCACAACCGTATCAGATACCTAATTCCCAATGCCAACCCAACCACAATGATGACAAAGAGAGAGCAACGGCAATAGGAACAGCCAACAGCAGCAGCAGCAGCAGCATGCAAAAGAAAAGCAAATTCAAGTTTTGTTAATTGCCTTAGTTGGTAGAATTCTTCTAATTAGTTACTGCTAACTTATTAATTAACTTTCCAAAAAAAAAACCATATATACTTAGAAATAACCATTTTCATGAGTTTTCATGTGTGATAAGTTTGCTGTTGCTCATGAAAGAGATGATATTGTAGATGTATGTTTTCTTTATGCTTTCAATAATAGTTCTCCATGATATAGGGTGTCATGGAAAATTAGCGCATATGTGTTTTTAAAAGCAGTGAAGCTCATTTGCCCTATATGTTATTTCATGAATAACCTTATCTCATAAACATCATAATTCAATAAACAAGTTAATAGGTATCTATTTAATAAAAACTTAGGGCACCCTATAAAATATTAATTAACTAAATAGCTTTTCCGGGCCCTTAAATCTAGCCATTTCATTTATTTAAACGTAATACTCCGTTGGATTCATAAACTTTTAAACTATGATTCTTTATTTGAAAATTAAAAAGTTATTTGTAAAGGTTTCAGGGTTTTTTTTTCAACATTTTCTAAGACAGGGTTTTGCTACCCTAAATACAAGAATGCAAATTGGGTGATGTATTATCATGCACGCAGACTCAAAGTGTGTCTATATGAATGTAAGAGGAGAACATCGTTATCTCAGGCTCGTTAATAAATATTTATACCTACTGTAACGCACTGAAATGCCTTTTAATGCATATCAGAAACTTTGGATGAGAGTGTGTTTAATTAGGCTGAGAGACAAACACAGACTTGTAGTTGGACTTCAAGCATTGAGATTTTTGTGATTTCACCAAATGCATTTTTGGCTTAGTTGGCAAATACATGAAAATTGCATTTACCCACACAGAAATATCATATTTGAAATGAGGCACTGCCAGCTGCCTTATATACTACCAAAATGTTCTGAATGGAGAAGAGTTCGTAACTGTTGTTGCATAAATGCTGTTGCAGTTGCAGTTGCACTGGGAGTTGTACATACTATACATACAAATGTGGGATTGGGGTCTGTGTTTGAGTTTGTGTTGCATGTGGCAAATGAAAATTATGTGTAATACTTAGGTTAGCCCTCTATTTGCCTGGGAAAGATGCATTGTCTGGGGCACAAACTGAGGCCCCGCAATGCAAAATATGTTTACTCATAAATCCTGACAATTATTTAATGCTGCCGCAGAGCAAAAGCGATAAGAAAAGCAACATGCACAAACTGGCCACAGGTATACTACAAACTCACACACAGAACATGAAACTAATTATAATGAGTAATATGCCTGTAGATGACTTATATCAGACTCTGTGTGTAATTGTGTGTGTGAGTAAATATTATTTGTGCTTTTGTGAAATCAAACGTATATCGTTTAGGGCAAGTGAATGGCACTTTAATTGGAGGCATGGCATTAATTAAAAATCACAAATTCAACTAAATAGTATTAATAATCGAATAATTTTGTCAATTTTATAAAAATTGTGCAAAACAGATTAAAAAAAAAATCGCCACATTAAAGTAAATAATAGAAAATTGCAATTAAAATGTATATATGTATATATATATCACATAAATTTGATATGGTCAGATTTTGACAGGCGTTTGTCATGTTTGTTCTGCCGCAGCAAAATGGCCAACAATTTGAAAACATTGCGGTAAATCGCCACACCAACAGCAGCTATGAATAACAATCCGTAGATGAGAGACAGACAGATGGACAGACGGATAGACAGACAGACAGACACACACATACAACATATGCTAGCTTTATGGGTATTCAAAGGATTTGAGTCTCCCTTCGATGTGTGATGCGAGTGGGGGCAACGGGTCGTATGATTGTTGCTCAAGCGCAACGGTAATAAATTTCACATGGCCTAAGTTTCATTCCATCTGCATACGCTCTAACTGTATCTGTGTGTATATGCGTGTGTGTGTGTGTATATGTATGTGTGTATGTGTATGTGTGTGTGTGTGTGTGTGTGTGTGTGTGTGTTGTGTGTGTTATAATAAAAAGTAAAGAGCAGACGAATGGGGCATATAAGTAGTTTGTCAAATGCTAATTTCACGGCTCAATAAACTATGGTTCCTATGGTCGACTTTTAAATTGAGTGCCAAGTCGAATCCATCGGGCATATATGGTATATAGGAAGATATAGTGCTTTTTAATTGTATGCATTCTGTAAATGTAAATGTAGTTTGAGTTACTTATTAATTAAAACAAGTTTCCGCTTGATTTAATTTATATAAAATAGCCCAAAGCATTTGCATACATTACTTTATTTTTCTTTTTAACTCTCATCTATTATGCGCATTATATATTTTCCATTAATTTAAATTATTTTAAATACTCATTAAATTGCGGTGTATATGTGAGTGTGAGTATAAAATATATATGGTATATTTAAAAAAAAAAAAAAAAAAAAAAAAACATTGAATTAATATTCAATTCCCTTATGGCATCTGGTTGATGGAAATTGTGCACCGCCTGTTATTGACAATCAATTTGGCACTAAATTAATTTAATTAAATGGCGAAATGTAATTATATGCTCATGATGCTTATAATGCAAATGAAGGCGTCTCCTCACGTGCCTCCAGCGCCGTTCGTGCGTGTAAAATATGCAACTAGGTTAATTAAGCAATAATGCCGTTATATGTCCACTTCAAACTGGAGTCAACATCAACGCGTATAGGCCAAAATTTAGCCATATAGCCAAGATAGCTAGTCAGTCTAAAAACTCTTCCTTTTTAGTCCTAAAAATTACAATCGAATTATTTGATTGTCAATAATCCGCTGTTGTTGTTGACGGCTTTTAATTCGCCGACAAATTAATTTAAATTTTCTTCTCGTCACTTAGCGTTGCCCCGTCAATTAAAATTGACACAGCACATATACACTTGAAAAAAATACATACTTCATTCTTCATTTGAGGCAATTAACAGCCTCAATTTGATGAAGACAGAAATGAAATGATTTGACTTAAAAAAATTAATAAAATGCGAATGTTTTTAAAATGAAGGCAAATCATTTAAAAAGGGTTTCGAAAACTTTTTAAATTGTATTGGAAATTGTTTTTTTTTTAATGAAAGCAAATTATTTAAAATTATTTAAGAAGTTGGCATGTCTATGAATATATTTCGATAATTTTAAAAATATTTAAGCTTATTATAGTTTCATCTTCACAAAAGTAAAAATTGCAAAAAATTACTTATATGTTCTATCTTTCAATAAACAATTTGATATTTTTAGTTACAATTTCTACGTTATATGGTCACTTAAAAAAATACATAATTAATTATTTATTTGGGGATATTTATTCACTTTAAAAAAATTTGATGAAATGGAAATATTTTGAATGAAAGCAATTCACTTAAAATGATTTTCGAAAATGGTTTAAAAATGAGCATGATTGTGAGATTTCCAGTATATGAAAGTATAGTATATAGTTTTATCATTTATAGTTTTATCATTTAAAATTGAGAAAAAATGATTAAAATACATGAGCTTATGAAAAAAAGAAATAAATAAATTAAAATAAACACCTCATTCTTCACTTGAGGCAATTAATTAAAAGGAATTTGATTAAGATTAAATTGGAAAGATTTGACTAAGAAATCTTAATGAAATATAATTATTTTTTAATAAAAGCAAATCATTCGAAAGAGGTTTTAAACTGGGAGTAATTACCCCCATACGGTGTGATCATTTTGAACATAATTTAGTTAATCATGGCTTTATCTATACAAAATGAAAAATAGCTAAATATGACTAATATATTTTACCTTTCAACAAACGATTTGCTATCTTTTAGTTGCAATTACAACATGACACAGGAATTGTCTTTTATTACAGCTACTCCACAATTTCCCTGTAGTTTTTTTTTTTAGGGCGTGAGCCTAGAAATTGTACTAAAAAATGCGCTAAAAAGCCATGGTAATTGCACATACACATGCACACTCACTCGTAATATTTATGAATGCTTGAATTATGCAAAAATGTTGATAATACTTGGGTTTGCTGCTGATGTGAATACAGTGATAATATGGCCAAAGTTTAGGTGAGTGTATGGTTCATATAGTATATATGGTATAGTGTATAGTATATACTATATTCATTGGTTTACAGGGAGCATACTAATGTGCAGCACGCACGTTTAGGCTTTTGTCGTTGGCCCATTAGTTGTCATGGTGTTTGTGAGTGTGTGTGTGTGCGTGTGTGTGTGCGGTTCGTGCTGCTAATTTGGCTAAAACGCGTGCAGGTGTAAAGCACTTTGGGGTTACTGGTCGGCTTACAACCGCTGCGTCGGTGTTGAATATGTGAGCTAAGCTGATTTGGCTAAGCGGATTGCTGACCAGGCAGAGCTGGCGCCGGATGTACGCATTCAGTTGTTCATAGTGATGATAATGATGATGCTGATGATGATGATCTGTAGTTGCTATGCTTACCTTGGGCGAAGGCACCACGGAGAAGGAGTTCATGATGCGATCCGGATACTCTTCGCGTATCTTCGATATCAGCAATGTGCCCAAACCGGAGCCAGTGCCGCCGCCCAGGGAGTGGGCCAATTGAAAGCCCTGCAGGCAATCACAGCCCTCGGATTCCTTGCGCAGCACCTCCAGCACGGAATCAATCAGTTCAGCTCCTTCTGTATAGTGTCCTTTGGCCCAGTTGTTGCCTGTTTGAACAATACCATGATATAATCTATTGTATAGGTACGAATTGCCTTAACATAGTTATCTAATCACATCCAACAACAACAACAACAACAACAGCAAGAGCAACAATAGACACCAAGACTTGGCATGCATATACTGTGATGCCGTAAATTAATTTTCATCGTCAGCCGCAGGCTATTTTATAATTGCAATTAACATCAACAATTCCGACATCAGCACGTCTCCAGCAGCAATTTCCGCTGCAATTGCAATAGCAACAGCAACAGCAATAGCAATAGCAGCAACATGTGCCGCCCACTGTGCCACATGCCACGCCCTCGCACTATGGGCTATCACTGTATGCTTGTAACAAGTCTGACCTGACCACAATTTCATCAACGTCATCTTGTTTGTACTTATCAAAGCAATGACAACAGCCCTTGATGTTGCTGCTGCTGCTTCTGATTGTTGTCGCTGCTGGGGATGTTGTTGGGGATGTTGCTGCTGCTGTTGTTGTAGATGTGGTGAATGTTGTTATGGCTGCTGCAGCTGGAACAACACAGGCAGCGAAACTGTCACAACTGTCGATCAGCTACTGGCAGCAGCTTTGATACCAGGCAAAACAAAAGCCATGCATTCTCCTGCGACCATCGAGTGCCATCAGGCAGATAAGATATCGCTGCGAGCTGGGCACAAAGGTGCATCTTGTTTAAAGTGCAACTGGGCATTAGCCAATTGAAGTGTCTGATTCATACTAGTTTAAAGTGCGTCCTGCCTTTCCCCCCGCTCACCTGCTCCGGATTGTCCGTAGACAAAGTTATCGGGTCTGAAGAGCTGACCCATGGGCGACTGACGCACCGAGTCCATGGTGCCTGGCTCCAGATCGATGAGCACAGCGCGTGGTACATACTTGCCGCTGCTAGCCTCATTGTAGTAGACATCAATGCGTTCATGCTGCAGATCCGATTCGCCATGGTAGTAGCCATTAGGATCGATGCCATGCTCATCGGAAATTACCTCCCAGAACTGAAATTATATAAAAAAAAAAAATTTAAATAGAAGTTATGGTAATAGGTAAGAATGAGTAAGTATAGGGAAGTATAGGTGGTAACTCAGATAAGTCTAAGTATTAATATTATTGTTACGTGTCTCATGCTATTGGGAGATATTGCATGCAATATTAATGACAATTTTGCAGTGATTTCTAAATTTGTACTCTAAATTACTGCAGCGTGTTGAAATATTATTTTTCAATCAATATATGTTAGAAATGTCATCAGTTTGTACAACATGTGTGTCGCTATGAGTGTGTATGTGTGTGTGTGTGTGTGTGTGTGTGTGTGTTTGTATTGCACTGCTTTGGCAATCAGTGCATATAAATATGAGTATCCTTTTTACATGCCGCTTGCTTTTATGGCCAATACGAGCGACATCGACAAGGACGACAACAACAACAACAACGACAACATCGTCATCGTTCTTCTTGCTATCTGGTTGCGATTTATGCGCGTACATATGCTATATAACACACACACATACACATATACAAATGCAATCCATTGGCATCTGGTTGTGGGCGGGTCGGGGAAGCACTTTACATGCCGCTAGCAATTTCTGTTGCATACTGTTATGGGCGCGCACTTTTTGCCCCCGCTGTGTATTTTTTGTCTCGTTCATATTTTATTTTTCTGCGCTGTTGTGTAACGAGGGGGAATAATTGAATCCTGTTAGGTGTTTTCATATATTTATTTATTTTTGCCGCTTTCTATGGATCGAGCGATTTTACTGTTTCACCTTCTACTATACGAGATGTTCTATGCCACAAATGCCCATGCCCATGCCCAAGCCCAAGCCCAATCCCATTCATGCAGCGTTATGCTTGCTCACTAAAATCCTTTCCCTCTCTGTCTCTCTGTCTCTCTCGCTCTCTCGCTCTCTCACTCTCTGTCTCTCTCTCTCTCTCTCTCTCTCATCCTTTCTCTCTCTGTCTCTCATATTTATTTGCACGAATATTTTTCTTGCGTGTGGTTCGCTTTTATTTTTCCTTTTCTCTTTTCTTTTTTTTCTCTTGTTTCGTTCCGTTTGCTTTGCTTTGGTTTGGTTTTATTGCCCAATACGCTTCGTAAAACATTTCACGTTTGTTGCGCATATGAATTTCAAATTTTTAAAAATGTTTCAATCGCTCGCTGTTTTCCTATACAGGTGTATGAGTCTTTATATGTGTGTGTGTTTGTGTGTGTAGGGGGTGTTTTTGGGTGTTTTTTACGAGCCGCAGGCTGGCGGCAACTGGTATGGATGCCAAAATGCTAATTGTGAGAAAATCGCAATGTGCGCTGTCCGCCACTCACGTTGATCGGAATGATTTTTAATGGACTTAAGCGCCAACGGACATGAATTAATTTATTTTCATCAGTATTTTATTTTTAATTTTTTTTCCACCATTCTTTTTTTGTTTCAATTTTTCCTGATGTTGTTATATGTTTTTCGTACATATGTATGTTATTGTTGTTGTTATTTTGTATTGACATTTGTCCGAGATTGGCTCCATCAAGGGCGTCGCCCAACTTTCAATTTATGCATTTCGCTCAAGCAACGGCCGCAATTCTTTCCACTCAACTGAAGTCGATTGCTTTAAGTATTTATTGTTATACGAAAATACTTTTAAAATTCTCAGAAAGGCATACTTCTTTTAATTTCATATGCACAGTCAACAAGACATATAACACATACACTTATGAAATTTGTTGTGCGCCTGACAAGACCAAATATTGTCTGTCATTACTTGATTGTCGCGTTGTCTTTGTCCTATGACAGTGCAGGACCTTTCCTCTCCGTCTGAGACGCCGTCGTACAGTGTGAATGTCTTGAATTATTCATGAATTTGCGTTCTATTACCTGACAAGGCGCCCTACCCCACATCCAGCACCATAACATAGATCTTTTTTTTCTTGTAATCATTCCCGAGGTAAACTGTCATGTAATCTACCCTTTTCATATGGCTGTCAGAAGTATTATCGACAGCTATTCAATAACAACTGGAAGTGCAGCTTCATCATGTGAAACTATTGTTTCAAACAGATGAGCTTCGAATCATTTATGAATACATGAAAACTTTTACACGAACACAGCAAAATATCTTTTAAAAATATTGAACATGTGAGCGGAGTCAATAAATTGATGAGCTCTGCATGTATAGACATTATATGTATTTCTCAGTTGAGTAAACTTAAGACCATATATTCTTCGACTTTGAAGCACATTTTAATGGGCGTCTTAAAAATTTCATAAGCATAGATTGAGTGCACACATACACTTAAGGAATATATATATATAAAAGGAATACGTATATAAAAGCTGCCATTAACCCTGGCGCAAATGTGTATAGGTGGGTCTTCTGGCTGTCATGTTAATCCTTTCGGAACATAAGCATTAGCACTGCTGCTGCCATTGCTGCTGTTGTTAGTGATGTTGCTGGTGTTGTTGCTGATGTTGCTGCTGTTTGTTGGAAAAAGTTTTATTTCTTCATTGGCTTTTAGACACGCAACAATGATAACAAGTTGCATGGCCAAAGGGGCAAGTGGTGCAGCAGGCAGCAATAAGAGAAATTGTTGGCCAGAAAGTTTTGACTCGAGTTTGCCCTAACGCAAAAGTTGGCCCTCATATGAATAGTGGAACAGTGGACTTTATATCTCTGGCCTCTGTTAACTGAACACTCTCCCACACTCGCCCAAACTATCTCCCATTCTCCCTCTTTCTCTCTCTCTCACTCTCTCTCTGTTTCGATTGCTCTCATTCTTTCTCTTTTGCATTTGGTCTCTATCGCCGTTTATTTCTTTGCCGTTGCCTTTGCATACATAACAAACTCGAAATATGACACTCAATTGTACGCATCGGTAGACACTTTTAGCGTGACAATAACTTTGATTTGCATACGCTTCAACTTGTTTTGGTTTGTTTACTTGTTTGTTTGTTTATCGCTTTCTCTCTCTCTCTCTCTCTCTGTATGTGTGGGCATATAAGTATGATTCTCTCTCCACCCGCATAGGAGACAACAAGTTGACTGAATCTGACTCTGACTCTGACTCTGATTTAGCACTGGCATTCGTCGTCATCGTCGTTGTCGTCGTCGTGTTGTCGTTGTCCTGGCACTTGTTGCCTGTGGGGATATTTAAATATGTTTCGTATACTTTTCCAAGCCAATTGCAGATAAGCGTTTTTCTTTTGACAACTTTCGGGTTGTTTGACTGCTCTCAGCTCCCAGTTCTCAACTCTCTGCATTGAGTGTTGAATGTTCCAGCAACTAGCTGAGTGCTAGGGTGCAACCTTGCTACGTTCACCCTTTCGATGAGGTTTTTTAAAAAATACGGTATATGAATACAGGCTAAATTTTAAAGTACAAAGAGAGCATTCATTCTAAACTTCTAAAGAAGTTAAAGACTATGAAAATCATTTAATATAATTTAACTATATTTTTTTTATAATTGCAATAATATTATAAGAACCAAACGCTTTTAAAAAAAGTTTATGTAAATATTTGTCCTTACTCACATAGAGAAAAGCGGCCTCAAAAACTTGTTTCCTTTTTTTAAAACAGAAAATACAACGCATATTCAATGTAAATTGTATAAAAAGTTTTGGTCTACCCCTTGTAATTGATGGACAGCATAACCTTAGAGAGATGAGTGACTGTTCATTCAATGTTTTGTTGAATATCAAACTTATGTTTCTGACATGTCCATGGCAGCAGCTTGAGGTGGGTATAATAAAATGAACAAAGATAAAGGCTTCAACGTGTACTTAAAACATGCCAAAATAAAAAAATTATATATAGAGAGAGAGATAAAACGATGGAAAAAATAATTATGTTGCCTTCATTTGCGTCAAACTTTGGCCAGCTTCGGTCAAATTGCTTAATTAGAAAATTGCACAAAAGTTAAAAACTAGAGAACTTTTATTAAAGAACCACAAAAAAAAAAGAAGTGATCAAATTAAAAGTAAACAAAAGGCAACGTACGTTGACCAAAACGGCGCCATTTTCGCCAGTCATTTTGTGGCGCCGACTTTTTATGCGAGCGGATTGCCTTTGCTCTTAGCACAAATTTAAAATTAAAATTCTCAAAGCGTTCAAACATAAAACACCGAAAAAAACATAAAATTCCAAAAAAAAAAGAAAAAACTACTGAAATACGGCGGAGAGGCAACCAAGCAAAAGTCAAGTGGCAAAGACGCTAAAGTCAAGCGCAAAAAACGAGCATAAATTAATTGTGGCTAGCAAAAGAATTGTACCCTGTAGTCGCTGTACTAGTAGTAGTACAGTAGTAGTAGTAGCTCTAGTTGCTGTAGATTGTAGCTGCTGCTTTGTCCTCAAGACAAAAGGACATTTTAGTTTTGTGCGAGCAGAGGATGCAAAGGATGCGTGCTGCGCAAAGCAACGGAAGTGCATGTCGCACCGGATGTGACCGAGAGCATGGAATGCCATAGATATCCGAGAAGGGGTTGGGCTAAGTGCATCTACAACGCGCCAACCCAGCAAACCCATCCCCAAAAAGGCGTGTGGAGAAGGCAAAGGCAAAGGCAAAGGCAAAAGCAACGGCAACTCAGTTGGAATATTGAATTTGACGTTTTGGCCCACGGCATGCGCAACGCATAAATAAACAATTGCAACAATAATAAATCATAGACATGATTGCTTGCAGATACGCACACAGATACACATAATTTGTTTGCATGCAACTTTCAAATATTTTTATTCATTTCATAGACTCTGGCATGGACTGTACTGCTAGGTAACATTATGCAGCTTTGCTTTTTAAAGCAAACTCAATTCACCAGATTTGCATAAAAATTTAATTAAATAAATAAGAATTATTTATCCATAAGTAAAAAAAAGCAATTTGTATTTGCCATGTAGCATAAAATCTAATTAAAATTCCAATAAGGTGTGCGGTATTAAATGTAACCAATAAAATTCAATTGTAAAATTACATTTGCATTAATGCACATTAAAATCTTATCAAAGAATTTTCCTTAATAGCATTAAACAATTAATTTTTAACTGTTAATATTAGTGCATTTAGGCCTTGAAGTTAGTAGTTACATTTATGTAAAATGAACACAAATATTGAATTTTTGTAATCTTAATTCAATGGAAGTCATTATTTGATTATTCATTTTCGTTTCATCAATACTTCTGCTTTATTCTAGATATAAAATAATAAAAAAGATGCTAACTTTACATAGGCTTTAAGAATACCTTACTGAAAACTGCTAAATATTGGTGGTTGAATAACATTTAAAAGTATGATATGAGCAGTATCCTGAAAGTATTATACTGTTTCTAAAAAACGAAACACAGGGTCTCTACTGTCGGGCACCGTCCCTACTGTTAGATAAATTTTCTAGCCCAAATTATTGTTTCAATGTGTAATTTATTACATAATAAACGTGTTAAATAGTTACACAGGATCATGGGAATTATCTTATGCCATATAGAGGCGAAGCTTGCTCTAAGCATTGACATGTCACGGCTGTGGTGCGAATTGAATTTGAATTGAATTTTCGTCATGTGGTGTGTGGCATTAAACTAATTATAAAATAATAAACAGGATTGCGACGCTTTGCCAATTTGCAAATGCCCAGCAAAGCCGTACGATTTGTACCCGTTTAAAATGCAAAGCGCCATGTGAAACTAAGTCAATTTATTTTAATTTGAGCGGCCAGCATTCGAAAATAACATATATACTAAATACATATTTGTGTGTATATATAGTATGTGAATATATATGTGGGGAAATGCCTTTTGCATACGAGTGAGTGTATGTGAGTGAGTGTGTGCGTGAGTGTGGTATGTGGCATCCATTAGCGTAATGAGCTTCGCTCCCGGGGACAGTCGAAAACCCAGACCCATTCAGTCATAAGCCGCAATAAAATAAAAATGGCCAAACACACTCAAAGCTTAACGGCCGCCCATCGATAGATGACATTTTGCAGCCGTTGGCGTTGGCCATAAACCATTTTGATGCGACGAAAAAAGCACACACAAACCCAAACCTAAACCCTTTGCAAGATATTGCCAACATCTAGCTATACCTGTTCCTGTATAGCTATAGCTATACCTATACCTATGCCAGCCTGCCAGACATCTGCAGCTGCTCAAAAATGCAATTTATATGCGCGCATCGCAAATAACAAATTGTACCCCAAACTACACTAACTGCCAGCCGGGGGTCGCTTGACACGCCCCTACGCCCATATGCCCAACATGCCCATACGCCCAATACGTATAAGTATATTTTGTAATAACACTAAAAGGATCTGAAACTGTCCGAATGCTGCATGCGCTGCTTACTCGATCCTGAATCCTATATGCCTCCATTCGACTCCCCAACTCGTGTTTAGCGCCATAAAACTGGCCATGCCATAGTGTTTTGGGGCGTGGCTCCTACCCAGGCATAATTATGCACTCGTCGCACTCAAATCAATTGGCAATGCTGTTGCAATTTAAACTTATATCGATATGTCAGAGTGTGTCTCTGTATATGTGCACATACGCATAAATGCGTTGGCTTTATGTGTGACTGAAAGTGTGAATTTCGAGGCCTTCTCGGTTTGCCAGGACCAAGCAGTCGAGCGAAGAAACACTTGACACACAGTCGCATACCCTATTACCCTTCCCACATACCTACTCCTTTTAAGTCTTTGACCTTCATACTATTAAGTATAGCTATACATAAGCATATATACCTCATTTATTGATCTAGTTTCTAGTGCTTGTTACACACATTTCCACAAACTGTCTATACCCTTTTTAATTATTGTCAATACATGCAGGGTATAGGAAAAAGAACGAAATTTTTTTTCAGCACATAACCCGTAAATTACTCTCTTTGGCTATGTGTGAGTGTGAGTGTGAGTGAGTGTGAGTTGTAGTGTGAGTGTGAGTGTGTATCTGTGTGTGTTTGTGTGTGTCTCTGTTTGGGTCAGTTGCAGCTGCAGCTGCATTTGCAATTGCATTTCTCATCAAGTGCATCAATTTAAATGTGGCCACTAATTGTCATTATCAGCGCATTGCGTTCATTCGTTTATTTTGGATGTTGTTTTTCTTATTTCTGGCATTTAATGGTTTCTCCTCCCCCTCATTCTCTCTCTCTCTTCATCTTTGTTTATATTATTCTTTTATTTTATTAGTGTTTTCCTTCCTTTTTTTGGATAAAGCATTCATATCACATAAATATGCAATGGTTTCTTCTTATTCACATATTCATACACATCAGACACATCCATTCGCTGAATATGTTTTTTTTATTGATTTAATAGATTTTCATTATTTTAAGCCATATTCATTTCTGATTTTAATGATAATCTACCGCAGTTTTTGCTTAAGAGAGATATTAATAATAGGAGATTTATCAATGGATTAAAATACAAAAATAACACCAATGTCAGAAATTTTGTCGAATAATTTTGAAGAGAAGCATTTAGTTTATACATAGTATAATAAAGTTTGAAGTTTCCATGTTTGTTTAATTTAAATATTTTTCATTTGATTTTAAATTATTTTAACGCTATAATAATATTTACAGATGGGACAATTCTTTATGCTATATTGATTCTGATTTTATTTATATTTTCATTAATTATTCATTATTCATTCATTTCATTAGCTATATAAATTGAAATCTTAAGTATCTCATAACTATTTATGAGATATGAATCATATACAAATATGTAATTTGTGTAAATGAAGAAGTTCAAGGGATTTAAAGGTTTGACATGGAATGACTTATTTAATATTAACGAAATAAACCTTTGAAATGAAATTAATTAATATCGAAAAATTCTTAAGGCTTTAATATATTAATAAAAGTAATTTTGAATTTGTGATTTACTTTTTTTTTTTTGAGGCTAACCAATGCAATTAAAGACAACGTCACACACGTGAGCTAAAATGTATATGCTCTGTGATAGAGATAAACAGAGAGACACACACATTCACACACACACACACACGCACACACGCACACACACACACATACACACAAACACACACCAAAGCAACAGAAACAATTTCAATTGAGATTTCAATAATTGTCGATTTAGATATGTAAATATTTATGCTATACTTATTTGGTCGGTCGGCCTGTTATTGATTCAACCAAAGCGTAAACGTGTGCATCAACTAACGTGACACACTGTCTTAAGTTTAGTTAGAATATTTATAAAATATTCGAATTAATACAAAGATAATGATATTAAATTAAATATTCCTTTAGTTATTCATTACTTTACCATTTATAAATGTTTTCGTCTAGATTTTGTTAAGACTTTAAGATTTTTGTTACTACATTTATTTGATAATTTACTTTGAAATATTTGAAACAGTTTAGGCCCACTGTGCCTGTGGCTGTATTATTGTTATGGTCATGCTGCTTGCTCATAACGTGGTCAATATTAATATTGCGGATAACCAGACCATTTGCATGTCCATTGGCCCAGCTCTAAGCCCACACCTGCTCTCCGTGCCATTGATTTGCACAGAGTTTGAAATTTTTGTGATAGACACACACACAGATCACACATTCGAAATAGTTGTATAATATTAGAGATTTTTTTTTACCTAAAGTGCTTTTATCATAGCTGAGTTTGCGTATGACCAGCCTAATGGCTGTTGGGGCAAAAATAATATTTGTTATATAATAATATCGTTGCTCTGGATGCAATATGTTTTTTTTTTTGGGGGAGCCTCTGTCTATATATGCATAGAAATTACACTCGTCTTGCAGTTTATCATTACAGCAGTATATGATATATAGAGTACAGTATAGAGGCCTGTTTATGCGCCTTGGCGTGTGGCAAGAGTAATGTTAATATTTATGTGGCAAGTGATAGCAAGTTCAGGCATTGAAGTATGTGCCAGCAGAGGCTAAATAAATAAACAGCCTCAGCATAGGAAGTGTGCAGAAATATCAAAGCAAACATTCGAATATATACAGAGATATACACATAACATATATGTAGAAATACATATACATACATAGACTGTTCTGTATGTATAAAGGTAAAGTTAAGGAGAGAAATCTTTATGTCACCTGACTGTTAATGCAAATGAGTTTTTATAATTGGATTAATTTACAAGCACTTCATATACTTCAATTGCAATTGCCATTACAAATGGCAATTCAAAGCTATTAATAATGTTAATTATAAGTTTTAAAATTCGCTTTTGTTTTTAGCATATCAATTGAACATAAATTTAATACCCTAATAGCTAAAACTGACATATTCTTGTGTTATTTTTCACCCTCTTCAAAATTATACACATTTATCATGCTAGTTTTTGCCTAATGTCATTGCTATAATATCAACGCGGTTTTGTATATGTCATGTAAATAAATATGTTGTTGTGGCATGTCGAGGACTTTTTCTCTGCATAATAGTGATTTGGTGGTTGTTCAGATAGACATAGAGAGAGAGAGGTAGAGAGAGAAGGAGAGAAAAGAATGAGAGATATCAAATTCTGGGTATTAATGCAAAAATGCTTTGTATGTTATATTTGCATATATAGATTTTTTTCATAATAATCACTTTTGGCTAGCATTTTTATAGGTGAAATTGTCATTAAATCAACAGCTAGCACATCAGATAATACAACGCATATTAAATATCACATTATTTAGGGTACATTTTCTCCCTGCTGAAGCAGCAGCAACTGCAACTGCTGATAAGAATATTGTACCATATATATTTATTGTATTGTTTGCCATGTTCCATTATATTTTCGCATAAATTTCATGTTGCTCTCAATGTACACTCGGTTTTTTTGTGCAATTCCAAAGCGATAAACATTTTGTTTAAAAAATGATTATCAAATATGCCGGTGAGTCGTACACCACAGACACTAAAATACCACCTAAAATATCACATCAGTTCTATCGAGTGACAATGCATGCTTATACATTTTGATGGTATTATAATTTATATAAAATTCATAAATATCAATGTATTTTTGTCTCTTTTAATATAATGGGAGATATATTACAAAATTATGGCAAATTTATTGAATTATCATAGTTGAATAATAGCGTTTGAATTATGTTTTTTTTGCACACATTCGAATTTATTTGAAAAATTTATTGCCACTGCAAACAATGAAATTTAATCAGCACGTAAACAGATTTGTCTTCTACAAAAGTGTTGCCATTATGGCCGATCAATGATTTCAGCTTGCCATATGATTAGTTGTGGTTGAGTTCGTGGTTTTTTTCAAATATATACATATGTGTATATATCTATGCGATAAATACGCGCCATACCTGCAATAAATTATAAAGGTAATACCAATTTTTCAAGGATATTTAACAAACATACACACATATGGATATTGTAACCGCATATATGCATATGGTGTGTATGCATGTGTGTGGGTAAATGATAAATATTTTGACCGCATTTGGTTTTTAATGAGGTTTTGCACTTTCTATTGGTATTTTACGGTCTCGCTGTTTATTTTTGAATTCCATTTGTCGTGTTTGGTTGCACAATTTGTCATCGCATGCGAGAGTTATAAAATGAAATACAATTAAACAAAAGCAAGAGCAACAGCAAAAGCAAAAGCATGGACACACATATAAACACGGGGCTAAATGAAATTGAAAATGCGAAACAAAACAAATCAAGATTATTATTTTTTCAGCATTTGCTTGCCATGATTTGTTTTTGTTAATTATGTTTCGCTGTGCAATAAATTTACCATACTATCGTACTATCGTTTGTGGTCAATATCTGTCACCATTATCTCTCGACCCTGTTCGAAAAGTTATGTTATTCTACATGGCTTTAATATGTATATGTGCATACATATACATGGTATACTTATCGGCACCCCGTACTGCAGGTTCAAATTGTTGTAAATGTGTAATTGCCAATACAATTGCCATCGCATGTATAATTTACACTTGTGCAGCTTCAGGCCGTGTGCACAATTGCCAATGTTCAGCGCGAATTAAACCAGAAGGCTTTAAATGCATTTTAAGCTTTTATATTGTGTTTATTTAACACATGCCCTCTTCATCTGCATTGGCGAGCCAAAGGGTGTTATTAAGTAAAACCAATGTTACAAATTGGTCGAGGTATGCATAATCATATGAGGAGTATCATTTTATCGCATTGCTCAAAATTTTCTATAAATATTTTCTTCCTTAAAGTAAGACAATTCTCTTATTAAACAATTTGAAAAGTTTGTTCGAAATTACATGATTTGAAATCTATCAAACCAAGAGGCAATTTTTGGGATTGAATTCAAGTAAATTTTATCAATTAATTGGTAATTGGTCAAAACATTTCTTCATACATTTAAGAAACTTAAGAATTTAAAATGTCATTGATTTAAAATACAAATAATATAAAATAAAAATATAGATTAGATTTATATTTTTTTTAACCAACAACTGCTTGGATCTAAAAATTTTCACAAGATTTAAGCTTTTCATAGATTCCTTTAACAAGGGATATTTTCTATTCGAGCAGTGCTGTTAAATCGGATTGTTACATGTTATATTGGTTTATTTATTTCACAAATACCGGATTACAAAAGCGCAACATATTTCAGGTGGAGTGCGACTGCCTGGTTGCATTCGTGTAGGTGGTAAGTGAAAAAGGTAAAGCGCTATAATTACGCTGTGCGGCATACAATTTCAATAATATAAAATTACCAAAGTAATTGAAAATGCACAAAAAACAAATATTGCAAAAAAAAAAGAAAACAAAAAGCAAAAACAACAACAGCTACGAAAAATTAACAACAATTGCTGGCGTATAACAATGTTAATGAAACATATGCCATGGATCGGGTTCAGGATTCGAATGTCAGGTGGCATTGGCAAGCAGAAGGCACATATGCATTAAGAGCCGACCAACATGAGAATTTAATGAGCGAAAGAGTGGAATGCTTTTTAAAAGTGTTAAATAAATAAGTAACAAAAAGCCTGCCACTCCATTTACCCATGTCTACCACCAGCAGCTACTACAATGAATACAACATGGCCTGGACTGGCCATAGGACACGGCGACAGGGAACCCAAGAGGCTTACTGGTATCTATGGCCACAAGTGATGCACTTGAGGGGTTTTTTTTCATACCCCATATTTGTTGTGGATGGCAGGAGCAGTCAAACACATGTCCATACTGTATCTGGTTGACTCAGTGTATACATATCTGGTATCTATTTGAACCTGGAGCGTGATCCGTGCTGCGAGCTGCGTGTGCGTTCTAATGTGTTTCTAATATATATATCCGCTTTTCGGATGTAAATTTGCATTGGAGCTCAAAGAATCGCATAAATAAGTAATTTTTTTAAAATGCTAGAAACATCATCAAGCAGCATGTGCGAAATATATATACTATAAATTTTTTTTATTATTTTACAAAATTCCCGTTTGTTTATTCATAATCAGTTTGTGCAACGAAGCGGTGTTGCCTCCACAGAGTGCTATATCTACCCATATGTGCCGTCCTTATTCCATTGCACAGCGCTAGGCACAAGGGCGCATTTTGAACCAGTCTGTGTGTTTGTGTGTGGGCGGATTTTGTGTAAACTTCATTTGGTATGCATAAACGCATTTTTATGTAAATTGAAAAATATTTTGAAGAAAAAGTGAAAAAAATTAACTTTTCCTTTTGTTTCTATTTTTTTCCTCTATGCCATCGGATGGGTTTCTGCATTGGAAACAAGCTCATGCATAAAAGCACTTTCTACAACACCGAAAACCGATCTTAAATTCAAATATAATCTAATATTTAGCTTATAGCAAGTACATCCTGCATCTGATAATTAACATTATCTACGTGGAATAAATGCATATCATTTAGCGTGAAAGTAAAATTAATGAAAAGAAAATTGAATATTTAATATACCTGAATGAAGATTATACAAAAAATCATTCAGAAAACCCCGACGAAATTTCCTTAAATTTATTTACAATTGTTACTTAATTCTATGAAAAATAATTTTACAGAAAGTTCCCAAAAATAGATTAGATGCATATATTATGACAAGATATTGAAATCTCCTTAAATTTATTAACAATTGTTACCTAATTCTATGAAAAATAATTCTACAGAAATAAGTTTCCAAAATCTAACTCAAAATATTCCAAAAAAATACAACTCGGTTCAATAGATAAGATACTTATACTCTGGCAAGATATTGATGTTTTCTATCTAAAATTCAAATTGTAAACTTTATGTTCGCCGTGAAGCTCTCCTATTTCACGGTTAACTAAAGTGCGGTTACAGCTATGATACACAAAACATTCTCTAGTATATGTGCATGTGGATGTGGCAATTCAGTTATCAATCGCTTGTTGTTATTTCCATCATCATCATCCGTGACAAGGACCACATCAAATTGCATTTGCATACGACCAGGCGTATTAACAACGCTGCCAACGACTGAACGACGACGTCAGTGTTCTAGTCAGCTAACAGGCCACTAACCAATTGGAAACATGAACCGCACGCCGTCAGGTAGCGTATACTATATATGGTATGGTGTATGGAGTGTATGGTATATATATTCAGCATTCGCCTGCCATTGGGGCTGTCATGCAAAGGGTAAGCATGCCATAAAGGAATTATAGCTGCAATAGTTGGCAACGTTATCGATAATTCAATTTTGTGCATTATTTTGGTGCTACAATGATGCCTCGCCATTATAAGCTAAATAAATGTATCCTAAGGCGTACACCACACATGTATAGATGGGAACATGGAACACACTCCCACACACACACACACATGGACAGAAGACACACATACACATGCACACCAAAAAACACATTTGCATGCTTTGGGTCCTTTGGCTTTACATAGCCTTTAATTTTATTGTCTGTTGCTTGTGTTTTGGCATTTTTTTCTCATTGTTTTTGTTGCTGTTTCTTGAAACACGACATCGCTGCACTTGTCTATAAATTTTCTCTACACTTTCCACTTTCCACATTCCATTTTCCACTTTACCCATACTCGTATTTTGTTACTCATTCTTAGTCTCTGTGCTTGCTCCTCTCTGTCATTTTTTTTTTTTTATTTTTTTGGAGGGGCTTGAATGAATGGCGAAGGCGAACCGTAAATAGATTTTCCCTGTTATTGTGCAGAAAATGATTTAAGGAAAATTAGGTTTATGTAAATAATGAAAAAGCGTTGGCTTCAGGCCATAAGAAATATCCTGTTATATATAAACCGTCTGCTTAGAATTCAAATATTTTAGATAAACTCAGACAAGAGACAGGAGAAAATAAAAGTTTTAAGTTGGTTTGTGTAAAGGTGAGTTGTTTAAAGAATCATCAGTTTGGTAATCAATGAGAGTATTTGAATCAATCAGCTATCTCACCTTATCTTTTTCGAAAGCTACTAAGCTCAAAATTTCAACTATTTAGTATCTATCGTGGTATTACAACAGGCCTACTATAAGGCCTAAGTGTGCATGGCAACCTGAAGCCGCCTAATCTAACCTAATCTAAAGTATTTATCTATCTACAGAACGTTAATTGCTTTAACCTTTTGCTTTCTACTTATTTTAAATTGAATATTTAATTTATCAATTCAAAGTAGTAATTTGGATAATTTTTGCATTAAAACATATAGCTTTTACATAAGCTTGCACATAAAATGAATGATATGGAGCACTCAGTGGAACCTTTGTAAAGCGTCGACTGTACTCTCTTTATGATGATGGCAATTGAATTTTTATGATAGAAAAATGAATATTGATATATATATGTGTGTGTGTGTGTGTGTAATATATAGTATATCTGCAGAATGCTGAATGCTGCCGTGCATAAATTTGTCTATTTAGTGGGCTTATTTTGCGTTGCATGCACTTTTGTATATTTATTATTTATTTATTTTAGCGCACAAACAATAATTCAGAATGACAGCCAATTAATCAGAAATGGACATTCAATTAAATTACAAAATTATATCGACTGAAAAATGAACAAATTTATTCTCAACTATATGTACAATAGAGAAAAACAAGAGAGAGGGCGGAGGGGGAGAGAGAGAGATAAAAAAGCATAAAGGAATATTGCCCGTAGCTGAATTTGTTTTCATATTGTTATAGTAAAATTTAATGAAACAACAAATAAGTTTTTATCATTGTCATATGGTCGCTCAAATTGCCTAGTTGTCAGATTGTTGAAATAACATATATGTATGGTACATATAATATATGTGTACATATTTATTAAAATAAACCTTAAATTACACTCTGACAACAATGGCCGAAAATGTAAGCTAAATGGGAACGTACTCGCACATAAAACCTGATGGGATAGGCCATGGCTTTGTCACTGCAAAGTGCGGCCTAATTAACTTGGTAACACGCAAAAGAGAGCTTTAAAATATGTTTAAATAAAATTGAAGTGGAAAAGCGTGTAAAGAGCCACACACAAAAATTAAAAAACAAATGAAAAAATGCAAAAAAAAAAATTAAAAAAATGAAACCAAATGCCAGTATGCAGATGGGGTAATGAGCATATGTGGAGAAAACTCTGCTGGGAAACGAAGAAACAGAAAGAAAAACTCAACAAAAACAACAACAACAAAAAAATGAAAAAAAGAGAAAAAAAACTGTGTCAAACGTCAACGACACCGTTGATGTTATTATGTGTGTTGTTGGTGTTGCTTTTTCTGGATTTTTCATGGGGTAAATTGTGAGAGTTAACATTAATGCGCTAAATTAGCTTAGAATGGGTGACGAGTATGTTAGGCTCCTCGTTTGTTGGGCTGGGCTACAGTAATGTTTTTATTTCGATGCCTTTAATTGGCATAGAGTGCACAGAGAGCACACAGCTTGAGTTGTGCTTACTCTATGTGCTTATGTGGCCATGAAATAGCTTGACTTGGTGGTATGTAATATCTATTTTTGGCTATGTTAGCTTGGCGATACGCATTGTCAACTATGTATTTATGACTTGGTGTACAAGTATGCTCAAAGTTTTCTACTGATTACAGGCACACATAAATGGCTGTTCGGGGAGCTGAGTTAAGTTGAGCAAAGTGTTCTAAGCTGAGTACAAGCCAATGGAAGCTGATAACAAGTTGTAGTAGTACAGGTCCCCGATGCGTCATAGTTAACGGACGGTTGAGCGGCATGGGGAACAATCAAACTGTCAGATACAATACTTACAAGTACAAGATACAAATTTCTATTCACATGACGCATTCGTATTCGTATTCGCATTCGCATTCGGCACTCACAATCGGCACTTTAATTATGTGTACAGCAAGTGCTACATTTCTTCAACACACACAATTATCTCTCGCTCTTTACAAGACCTCTCCATGACTATGACTTTTAGACTATTAGCGTACAAAGAGCAGAAGCAAAAAAAGTCGAAGAGTCAGGTGAAACAGGTGTAGCAGGTGTGAAGCACACGTCTAATGTCAAAATGTAAATTTAGTCAAGTGTTGAGGGCAACTGGAATGTATATGGAACATCAAGAGCTGTTATGATGTACTTAAACATTAACTGTTGATATGGGAAGTGAAATTTTATGAGGCTTATGAATAACACAGTGAGCAGAACCTTCGTAAAAGTTTTCAAATACATCAAAAAACCGCCATACTAACGGCATTCGTATTCACGTATCAGCTTCTGTGTTGATGAAGTTCATATGGAAAAACCTGAAAAGGTTCATTTTAACAAATCTAGAAGATTCATGTCTTTTACTGACAGTTTCTAGCGATAAACTCAAGGGTAAAATAGTTATCAAAATGCCGAAGCTTATTTGGCTTATGTTCAGCTTCAGTATATAATGAATGAGTGAGCCATGCCTCGAAAACTAAATATAATATGTTCGAAATGATATCATTAATATGATAAGATAAGTAAAGCAGCGAAAATTTAAACTTTTAGCAAGCGAATTGCGTCAGTTTATGTTATTGCAGTTTTATAGTTTCATTCGCACCAAGCGAACGAGTGAGAGAACCTCTTCACTATACCTATATCATTCCTGTAGTAGTATTTGCTGTACAAGCTGAAAATCAACAACCGCCCAGAAAGTTGAGAATTAGAGCACATGAACTGAGAGAGAGAGAGCACAGAGACGACCCATATAGTGATGAGTGCAGAGTCACGAGAGAAAGAGAGAACGAAAAGCAGAGAGAGCGAGATTATTTCGTTCTGTTTTATAATTAAACATGTGAGGTTAGGTTAGGAAGATATATACATCGAAAAAGCAATTGACCGGGGGGTGTCAAATGTGGCACACCAATTGAATATAAATATTACGAACCTTTGAACCGATTTGATTGCCGCACTGGCCAGCCTGAAGATGTACAATTTCCCTCATATTGATTTTAAGATCAGGTACTATATATATGTATATGTATTATATAGAATTGATAATACCAATATGCACTGAGACACACACAAAAACACACACACACACGCACGAAGAACAACGGAACGTGGAAATATACTTTGGATAATGGTCTACGAGTGATCGGCGCGCTCCCGACGAGAATCCAACGTGCACTGAAATCGGCCCCAGCTATAGACTGTATGCGACCCACTGATTGAGTGTGTCAACCTATGGGCAAATGGGGGAATGAGCGGGCGGTGGGCTGTGTCAGCATTAGTTGCGCTTTGCCATTTCACGCGCTGAAGAAGCGAACCGACTCTGAGAGAGCGTGAGACAGAGACAAAGTGTTACACAGAGTTACAGACAGAGAGAGAGAGAGAGAGAGAGAGAG
>JBANCZ010000714.1:0-30196 GCA_037040025.1 Sphaerogastrella javana | reverse complement strand
ATGAAATCAAATAAACCAAAAACTAAGACATGTCGAACAAACGAGTATATATATATATATATATATATATTTTTTTTTTTTTCGAATACATTGTGAATATTTTTGTGTGAGTATTGTGAGTGAATTGTGAATACATGCAAGTACAAATGCCTTTTGGGTATTCCTGAAAATTAAACGAATGCCTGTTAATTGAACGAACAAATATACAACAACAACAGCAACAACAGCAACAATAACGGAAAATTGAGAAAAAAAGCGTGTGAACACTTTTTTCTTTTTTTATTTGTTTACTTACCTTTGTTTTTTCTTTTTTGTTGTTTTTTTTTTTTTTTTTTTTTTTTGGAGGGCTACCGAAAAAAAAAGTGTTATGAGTTCAAAGAAATGAAGAAACGTTGTCGTGTTTGGCCAATTGTCAGGCAGAATTGGAACTGGTTTATAGCGTGAAATAAGGCAGCAAATGACAAATTATATATGGCTGTACATATATACATATATATGTATACATATATACTATATGTATGTATGTATTTATATATGTATCGATATGAAAAATACAAGAAAAACAATATACGCAACAAAAGTGTCAACGCTTTTTGTATGGAAATTTTTGAGACATGTGATCTCAATAATCGATACTAGAGTGGGGAGGGATAGTGGTGTTTATATGATATATATACATATATATAAATATATATGGGGTATATGCGTGTATGGGTGTTAGCTTAAAGCCTGATGCAACACCTACCCAATGCATTCAGGCCGTAATGCTGATAGCTGCCCGCCCCCAGGGCGGAGCCCATATTAATGCCCGAATTGAGGCCGCTATTCAGCGTGGACGAAAGCGGTGACGATTGATTCAGTTGGCCAAAACCTTTAAGGTCAACACGCACACACACACACAGAGAGCGAGCGAGAGCGAGAAAGAGAGAGCATGATGCAGCACAATTTGAAGCAATTTCAATTTGAATACATCAACAATATATATCCACAGTTTGCAGCAGCAGTTAGTAAGTATATAGATTAAAATTCATGTTTTCAGTTAGTCTTAGCCATAATATTGAAAGAATTCACATTGATCGTTTAGCTCACCTGCCGTCATTGGGTTGACGCCAACGCTCCAACGATCGCCCCCAAACATGCCCGTGCCACAAAGTCCATCGCCCATGGCAATATTCGTGATGTTTGCCCCAAACGGTGGCAGGCCGTGCGAGGGCAGCAGTGCACCCGGTGTCCGGAATACATTCGTGGTCTTCTTGCGCTTCTTCCACTTGGCGCGACGGTTCTGGAACCAAACCTGCAAAAACAAAAATAATCATAAAATTATTCAAATATTATATACATGTAAAACTAATATATTTTATAGTTACATATATAAATTATAATTATGTTTATATATAAATAATCTGAACAAATTTCAAGTTAAATTCTCCGCAAAGTTTTTCAACAACAAAAATTTAAAGAATTAATTATAATTATTAAAAAAGTAGTATTTATAGATATATAATAAATATATTTTACATATATTATAATATATATTTTTTTAAATAATAATATATTTAAAAAATAGCATATAAGTAAATTATCTAATAATAATACAATTCCTGGCTTGCAATTTAATTAATTGTAATTGAATTAATTTAAATAATAATATATATTACAAAATATTTTAATGTTATAATTACGAAAAAATATGCTGCAATTTTCTTGCTATTTTAGTATATCCTGCTAATTTAGGCCTAGTTAAAGCCTTAAGCAAGAGCCTCACAATAGTCTTGCGTCTGTCTCTCTCTCTCTCTTTCTCTTCCTCTCTCACTTCCGCTTGCTGTTTGGCTGCTTGGCCGTGTGTGCATACATATGTTGGCTGCTTGTTAAGCGACTTCTCGTACATGGTCTTAATCGAGATCAATTACCGTCGTGACAGTCAAAACATGTCTCGACACACACACACACACACACACACACGCACACACACATTCGCATTTAAGCATAAATTCCATATGTAAATTCTTTATCTATAGTCAGAGAACATAACACAACAGCAGAGAAATGTAGAGAAATTCTTCAATGAGGGGCAGTATGGGGAGGGGGGGGGGGTTTGGCAGAGCACACAGACAAGTCGAGCGAGCAGCGGCTGTAACTGCCCCGAACGCATCTTTTGGTCAACCGAATTTGGCTTTTGTCTTATCGGCAGCTTGGCTAAATGGCAAGAGACAGTTGCAGCAGTAGGGATAAGTGAGTGGGGAGGGGGTAGTGAGTGGGTGAAAAAGGGAGAGAGAGGGAGAGAGGTATTAGAGACAAAGGTAGAGGCCCATGTCGGATGTGTGGAATGTTTTCAAATTGGCATTTCCATATGCATAAGAATCAAGTGACGACGACGACGACGACGGACGATGAGACGGACGATGAGACCATGAGAAGATGTGTGTAGACATGTTGAGGTTTTGACATTTACAAGCAGCAGCACACACACACACACACACACACACACACACACACACACACACACAAAGAGAGTCACATAAATATGTGTTTATTGCAAAATGATTTGTCTGTTTCTAGGAGCCAAATGCAAGTATTATTTTGGATTTTAGTTTCTTCTGCTGTTGGAGTTTTTTAATGCTATATATATATACTATATATGATAGTATATACGTATGTATGTATATATGTACTTAAAAAAAATATATAAACATCTTCGTTTGGCAAATGTTGAGCTCTTCATTGAGCGAATTGAATGACTTGTGACATGAAAACGATTTTTCCAACTGTGCATAACAAAAACGCCGAGCGACAACTCAAACTGAATCCACATCACTCTTTTGTATGCTTCTTTTTATAGGGTATTGTTGTTGTTGCTGTTGTTGGTGTGGGTTGACAACTTAACCGTTGGCACTTGCCAGCCAGCCTGACTGCTGTCGCGTTTATGCTATATATAGTATATATGTATATATAGAGTACATACTCCATATAACCATATAAAC
Organism: Sphaerogastrella javana; assembly: GCA_037040025.1. Lineage (NCBI taxonomy): Eukaryota > Metazoa > Arthropoda > Insecta > Diptera > Drosophilidae > Sphaerogastrella > Sphaerogastrella javana. The sequence continues at coordinate 27,215 of JBANCZ010000714.1, read as the reverse complement.
TGAAAGCAAAGCCGTGGAAATCCGTTGGCTCAATCTTGAGCTGTCAACGCTTTTCGCTGAATGTCGACTAGCTGTCTCTCTCTCTCTCTCTCTCTCCCTCTCTCTTATACTCTTACTCTTGCTATTTCTCTCTTGCTCTCACTCTCTCACTCCCTTTTTTACTGTCTGTCTGTCTATTTCACTGATTCTGATTCAGCAGCCGCAACTAATGGCCAAGAAGCTCTCTCTCGCTGCCAGCCAAAAATAAAAACAAAACACACAAACACAAACACACACACACACACACACATACACACATAAACAAAAGAGAGTAAAAGAAATAAGAGCAAAAAGAAAAATGGCAAGTTCTGTGCTAGCTGCAAAGTAACTTTGCTTGTAACGCTGATGGTCCCCAGTGAATTTGTCATATGTCGGCCAAGCAGGCAAACAGAGCAGACAGTGGAGACAGCATCAACATAACAGACAGCTCAGACAGTGCGAGAGACAGAGAGAGAGAGAGACATAGAGAGTACTGACAGTGCACAGCAAGAGATAGAGAGAGAAGGATAGACAGAGCTAAGCAGCAAAGAGCAGCACAAAGCATAGACTGACAATTGCAAGCGACAATCAGTAGGCAGACATAAGCAATGCGAGAGAGAGGCTGAGACAGCAATAAAGACAACAACAACAACAACAACAAGAGCGTAAGCTGCAGCTCAGTTGAACTTATACACTGTAGAAATAAAAGTTACGTAAATAGTTGAAAAAAAAAACACTTACTTTTTGCATTTAATAATATTAATTTGTAATATTAAACACTGTGGAAAATATATGCAATATGCAAATGTATGCGAAGTATATATATTTTGCATATGTAAAAGTATATGCACTTTTTTGTAGATTTTTAACTTATAAATTTTTGCTTTCTTTCTAATAATTATGCCCTCTGCACTTTGCACACCTCGCACATTGCAAGGCGCAGCAACAACTAGCGGTATGGCAATGCCATCAGCAGCAAGAAACGAACGACAATGATAATGAGAGCTTTAGCAAACAAGAGAGAGGATTTGTGAACACTGAGAGGATAGCGACAACAGGAGAGCAACAAAAGGAGAGCGGCAGTCCCAAAGAGAGCCGAGAGAGCAACAATGATCGAGAGAGACATAGAGCGAGATGTAAAAGGAAGACGATGATAATAGAAGAAAACTAACTGCTGTTTTATTGCTCTATGTAATGGAATAGAACTTTTGTGTATGGAGCTTTGCTTGAGTTTCGGCAGATGCTGAAATATTGCTCCCAGTATTGATGCATGCATGTATATGTGTGTGAATGTATTCTGTAAATATGCATGTGTGTATTGCACTTTATTAAAGCTTTTGCGTATGTAGATTTGAGTTTATTGAGTTAATGCCCATTGCATACATGTATGCATGTGCGTATGTATGCATGCATTTATGTTTGTATGCATGCAATGCTTTTAAAAAGAGCTTTTTTGAATGCAGTTTGGCTAAAGTTTCGGCTGCGGCTGTTAATTTAACATTTGCCAGCCCGACTGTAACAGTAGTTAAATTTTTGACCATGAATCTCAGTCTATGTTGTTTGTCACATAGCACAGAGTCGCTGCTGTTGGGCGTCTACCCTACTGGAATACACCTTAACTTAAATGCAACTCATGGCATAATAATTAATTTCTTTTTCGCACAGTGTGCGCACAGTGGTCACTCTTATTGATGCAGAGCTAACTAAATATGCGCTCAATGTTACACCAGGGACGCTAATGTGCCACATGCTGCCTGTGCTCACTAGAGGGAGAAAAAGAGAGAATAAGAGAGTGTGTGAGAGAGAGAGAGAGAGATGGTGAGAGAGAGGGGGACAGTGCATGTTCTAGAGAAGGGGTTGCAACACTGTCTTCGCTGCCAGCGTCAACGGCGACGCCAGCAGCGCTGCCAACGTAAGGCGACCTTGACTTGTTTATGCTTTTTACGTGTTGTATGTTGTCCCTTCTCTCTCTCTCCCTCTCTAACCCCTCTACCTACTTGGCATTGCTCTTGCTATTCATTAACTTTTAATTTAATAATTTAAGACAACTGTCTGCCTGGCTATGGCCATCCCACTCGCACGCTATCGCTTTCTCTTTAGCTATTTGCCGCTTTTTGTTTACGACAATTAAATTTTGTTGTTCTGCCTTTTCGTTTTTGTTGTTGTTGTTCATTCGTTCGTTCAACTTCACTTTGGCTTCCTTTATTTTGCTTGCCATATTCGTATGTGTTTCGCTTTTATTTATTTATAGCTTGATTCTGTTGACGTTGCTTCCCCTCTCCCACTCTCTCTGTCGCTCACTGTCTTTCTCTCTCTCTCTCGCTTATCCTCCTTCTTCGTCTTGTTCTTCTTCTTCTTTGGCTGCTTCTTCGGCAAGTCATTGCCTACTGCGAGGCGCCGTGGCAGCCCATTAAATTGGCATAACGTGCATGACGTGCACGGCACGATAAATAGGCGTTAAAATGTCGGTTAAACAAAACATTTATTTTTTATGCGCCTCACCCAATGCACACACACACACAAACACACACACACAGATTTGCTGCTTGAGGGTGTGCGTGTGTGTGTGTGTGTATCAGACAGTCAGACAATTATGTGTGTGTATGAGTTTGCATGTTGTTCTTTTATTTCTATACACATGGCAATCTCTTTGTTCCTCTTCCCCTCTTTCCCTATCTATCAAAGAGAGACTTCTTTCTCCCCCTCTCTCTCTCTTCTTTCTCCTTCTCTCTCTCTCTGTCTCTCTCTCTCTCTCGCACTCCTTCTCTCAATCTCACTCTTGTTGTTGACGCTCCTTATGCCGCGTGTTAAATTGTGTTTTGACTGTAATTTTTTAAGCTTCGCCCTTATGCATAAATTATCAGCTGGCTGATTGTGTGTGTGTGTGTGTGTGTGAGTCTAAACGAGCTGCAGCCCCTGAAGGGCAAAAGGCTAACAGGCACAGGGGCATGGCTGAGCGTGAAAGTGATGAAGAGAGTGAGGGTGCGGGTGAGGATGAGGGCAAGAATTGGGCCTGACAAGGGGCAGCACTTCCAATAAATATATAAAATTTTTTGATTTATTAGATTATCAAAAGCGCATTATAATTTGTGCTATAAATAGCAAAGCAAAGCTAAATTAGATAACATTGTATTAAGTATTTAAATTGGAAATGAATATTGAAATTCAATGTATGAATAGATAAATTTAAAAAAATAAAATGTAGGTAAAAGATAAAACGAGACATACAAATAAAATATATGTAATCATATTAATTTAAATATAAAAATACATAAAATTCAAATAAAATGCATTATTGTATATAATCACATAGAATTTAAATAAAATGTATTTAAATATATAAGTATAAAATGAATATAAATTTAAACCTAAGCTTCAAATTAAATGCATATTTAAGTTAACAAAATTCGAATATAAATACAAATAAAATGCGTATTAAAATACTTGAATCCAAATAAAATATATATAAACATAAATATTTTATAGTTAACTAAAATCTATATAAATTAAAAAAAAAATTTCAAAAAAAGAATAAATGTAAGTATAAATATACGAAATTTAAATAAAATGCAAGTAAATAAAATACATAAAATTCAAATTGTGTTTAACATAAATGGATTATAGAATTTAAAAAAAAATCTTGAAAAAAAATTAAGGAAGCTGTTGAATCAAAGAAATGTATAGCATAATGTACTAAAAACTTGATTCTTAAAATATTTCTTAACTGAATTATTATTTCCTCTATCCTCATTTCGTATATAAAAGAAAATAAATAATATATAGATTATGCAGTCGAAATTCCCAGGTAAATAAAATATAATATATTAAATATATATACTTAATATTTTATATACTATAAACATAAATATTATATACGTATATTATAAATATAATATATTATATAGAGATACCTTAATATTATTATTTAAAAGTCACTTTCATTCATTTTACTTTTAGTTTAACGACTAAAAATAGGAATTTTCGCAACTATTGAAAGTTTATAAAACTTGTTTTAGTTTCAAACAAAAAAACAATTTATATGTTTTTGTTGTTTTTCTTTGCAGCAAATGGTGCAGAAACGTAACAATAAAACAAAAGTAGAGAAACAAGAGCAAAGTAAATGGGGCAAAACCAGTTTTTGGGAAAAATTTTAGGCCATATGCTTGCAACAAAAGCATTTTCATGTTTGGACTTTTAATTTTCACTTGCCACACGGCGCCCAAAACGAGGCAAGGAGAGAACCAGCAACCACCAGCAGCAGCAACAGCAGCAACACGAATATAATAACAAAAGGTGTGAGAAAAAAGCAAATCAGAGGCAGGCAGGAAACTGTTGCAAATAATAAATGAGTCAAGTTCATGAAAAAGCAATTTCTTGCGGCAGGCCACAAATATTAGCACCAGCAGCAGCAGCAACAACAACAACAACAACAAAGAAACAGGGGAAGCACCCACAACAACAACAACAACAACAACAGCAACAATAAACACCCTCAGAGGGATGAAACGTGCAACAGAAGTCAGAAATTAAGTAGCAGCCAAATGACACGCAGTCATAGAGGGCAAGTCTATGGCAAGGGGGTGTGTGATGAGGATGGGGTAGAGAATAGAGGGGGGAATGGTCTGGTTATGGGTGAAACTAAAACCAAATCTGTGCAATGGGATAACAAGTGATTTGCTTTGATTTTATGACTGCTCTAAGGGCAAGGGCAGAGCAAGAGAGAGAGAGAGATAGAGATAGAGGGAAAGAGAGAGAGAGAGATTAGATTGAGTACATGGTGCAGGGGAAGGGACTGTAGCTGGTGTCAAAGACCCAACGGCATTTTTATGTTTATGAACCGCTGAGCCCTGCTTTTTCCCAGCTTCCTCCTCTCTCTATCTCTCTCTTCTATCTATCTCCCCCTTTCTCTCTTTCTGTTTGCCCTCAGAACAACTTATGATTGCGGTCCATTTATGGCATAATGGTCTTCTGTCATATGGCACAAATACGACACGAATGAAAGCTGTGAAATTATTGCAGCTATTGCCTATCCGACTGTGCCTATATGGCTGTCTCTTTCTAGCCTTTTTTGGCGGCTCGTTATGCAACATTAATTGCACATTATGGCTAATAAACAGCTGTCATATGGCTATAGATGCTGCTGCAGCTTGTTATTGCCAATGTTGCTGCTGCTGCTGCTGCTGCTGCTGTTTATAGATGTTGCTGTTGTCAAATCACATGCAGCTGCCACATGCACTCAAGTGCATTAGAGCAATAGCAATATAGGTAGATGTAGAGATAGATAGAAGGTGGAGGGGTAAGGGTATAGGGCGTGACTCTACATAGAAATGCACTTTGGCAGAATCCACTTGAAAAAGCCAATATTTCGCAGAAATATCAATCAAACAATAAAGCCAAAAGCAAAAAGCGGCAACACGCGTTGTCAACTAGCAGCAGCAACAGCAACAGCAGCAACAGCAGCAACAGTAGCAGCAACAACAACAGCAACAGCAACAACAACACCAGCAACATCAACAACTCTTGCAACAACACTTGCAACAAAGCGCAAAAGAGACATAAAATTGCAATCAAAATTCGATTAGCTGCAAAATGCAAATATTATTTATTAAGCATTCGTTGCTCGCTGCACATAAACTGCAATAAAAGCGCCAAAAAAGGCGTGGCATAGCCCACAATACAATCAACCAGATAGTTGCCTTTCTACCTCTATCTCTCTTTCATTATTTCTCTCTCTCTCTCTCTTTCTCTCTCTCGCTACAGTTTTGTTAATAAACATTTGATTGGCAAAAAGGTAGGCTATATGCCATAGATTGCAGCAAGGGGGCGGTAGAGGCAGTGGGAGTGGCAGCAATAATATTTTGCCTTGTTTTTATTGACAATTTTTTGTTGGTTATGATGGTTGCTGCTGCTGCTGCTGTTTGCTGTTGCTGTTGTTGTTGCAACATAATCAAAAATCAATTGGCCAGGTTATTGCAATTTTCTTTGAAGCATAGCCCCTGGCACTTGGCAACCCTGGCAACCAAAAAATGAAAATCTCATCCACTCCAACAGAAAATGGCAACTGGCATTATGAATTGTCCCACTGTCCATTTGTCCCACTGTTTGCCTTTGATGTTGCTGCTGTTGCTGCTGCTTTTGCTTATTGTCTTCAACTTGAGTCCAACTCGAGTCAACTTAAGAATCTTTTTATTATGATTATTGCATTGTTTCTCCCTGCGTTTTCCAGCTAAAGCCCCTCCCTACAACCCCCCCTCTCTCTCCATGTCGCTCTTTCCCTCTCTCTCTTTCTCGTTTTCTTTGGGCTCTTGGGTTTTTCTCATAGCTCTGAGTGGTTTATGGAAATCGTTTTTCGGCCAATATCTTTTCATTCGTTCGCATATAAAAACTGCGTATAAATTCATAAAGAGCACTGACTGCTTCTTCATCTTCTTCCTCTTCTTCTTCTCCCTCTTGTCCTTCTTCTTCTCTTTTTTCTTGCTGCTGCACAAATGGAGTCGATTTATTTTATGTTATCCTTTAAATCCTGCTTTACGAGCGCGCCCAGCGACACTTGCTGTGACTCCAACTGCCAAACTCAATCCCCTTCAACCCCCTCCACACACACACACACACACACACACAGAATCATATACCCAACCCCCAATTCCCCAACTCACCCCCTTTGTTGCCTTAGTACAAGGCATCCAACCAACGCTGCTTGCTTTACCCTCTGCTACTATGCCTGTCTCACTCACACTTGCACACGCCCACTTGCCAACAGAGCTGGAAAATTGTGTCTCTGTTATGGACAGACAGATGGACAGAAAGACAGATAGACAGACGGCACAGACAGACATGCGACAGCGACAGCAACAGCAGCAACAGCAACAGCGACTCGAGGCTTTTGCACTTGTCCTCCATTGGGGGTTGATGTGGGGCTGCCACTGGGAACTATTGGTCCAGCTTCGATGCCATGTTGAATCCCCTTGCCCCTTTAACCACCTCTCCCCAAATGGCATTAGCTTAGGCTTAGTTTTGCTTTAGATGTTGTTGCTGTTGTTGCTGTTGTTGTTGCTGTTGCTTTTGCTTTTGCTTTTGCATTTGCTTTGGTTTTGATTTATGAATTAAACTTTCTTAGTTTTGTTTGTTCCAGTGTATTTAGTTTTGGCCATAGTGCAATGCCAATTGGGAGGCAACATTTGCTGCGTTGCAACCCCCGAAATTTGTTGCAGCAGCAGCAGCAGCAGCAGTAAAAGGAGCAGCAGTGGGAGCTATAACTGAGGCTGGAGCATGCGCAGCTCCGTCACAAAATATTTAGTTCCTTTTTTTTATAGATTTTTTTTATACAGTTTTTTTAAAAGATTTTTTTTTTGTATTTTTTTCTTGGATTTGTTTTTTTTTTTGGAAGCAGCACAAACAGTTAGCCAGGGTATTAAGCATGTGAAGCTTTGGCATTTATCAATAGAAAGAGAGACAGAGAGAGAGAGAGAGATAGAGAGATAGAGAGAGAGAGAGAAAGAGGGAGAGTGAATGAGAGATAGAGAGAAGGAGAGAGATAGAGAGTGGGAGAGAGAGTGGACACTTTGGCACGCCATTTGCACACAAACAAACATTTCAATGAAAAGTATCAACGGAATTGCTTTTGAAATTGCTTCATATGCCATAAACAGAATGCGTGCCAGATTTTCTTTATGCTCTTTATGTGCATTTTATGCCACTAGACAGACCCAACCGACCCAACAGACCCAACAGACCCAACAGACCCTACACACCCTAATACACACTCACATAGACAATCCCAAGCCCAATCTCTTCCAATCTCCCACTCTTTTACTCTCTCTGCCTTTCTCTTTCTCTCTCCCTCTTTGCTTTAAGCATGGTGATTGCCTTTAAAGATGTTTTTTAAAGCTTAGTTCAAGCTGCTTTTTCTGCTCCCTCCCTATTTCTCTTTCTCTCTCTCCCTCGCTCTCTCTCCTTCTCCTTCTACATTTTGCCGTTTTCCATTTTCTATTTACTGTTGCATATTTTCGTTTTGGTATTTCAATTAAAGTTTAATTAAAATGCGATGCCATGGTTATCAAACGCGCGACGCCAAAGTCTGCCAGGAAAATGGAAAATGGAAAACAGAAAATGGAAAACTTGTAAGCTTTGCTGCCGCTATTGCTGCTACTCATCTGCTCATCATTTCCATTTTCAGTTTTCATTTTTAACAGCTTTGATTAAATTTTTGCCAGTTCCATTTGCACTTATAAAAGCTAAATGTCCTATATAGTATATATATATAGATTATTCTTTCCCCTACCTCTACTACACATAAATCCTGTCTCCCCTCACCTGCTTGCAACTTGGGATCATTATTAAAGCTAGCATTAAGCGGCTCAGCAAATAAATTAGTTGTCGGAGAAGTCGAGACCATTATTTATTACTGCCTCACCTGGATTCGCTACTTGAGGTCCTGTATATATAGTCAATCGATATGAGGCTTTGCCTAGACTTGATTTTTGTTATTATACTTTTGTTACAGCCTTAAAGCAAATTAGAATTAAGGGATATTCATATTATAAGCTTCATTACTGTTGAGTTCAAAAATCTTATCGGAAATTCAGTTCGTAGTGACGAATCCTCGTAATATAGCATATATGACTAATTCGTATGATATTATGATATAGTATTGAGGTTTTTGTGTTCGGTTTAAGTGCATTTGTTATTGAGGGAGTGCAAATGAATAACAATGGAATCATATTCAGCTTAAAGTTCATAAAGGCGTTAATGGTTCGTCATGACTCAAAAAGTATAAAAAAATATATATTTTATGTGAAAATTAAAATATACAAAGGTACTAAGAGTGATAGAGAGAGAGAGAGGGAGTGATAAAGAGAGAGAGTGATTGAGAGAGTACAAAACTAGTTATCTGGCATAATAATTAAAAAGTAAATGCTAGAAACTTAAAAAAAAATTACTTAATTAATAATTAATAAATAAAAAATTAATAAATAATTAAAAAACACATAATTAATAAACAAATATTAATTAATAATAAAATAAATAACTAAAAAATAAATAAATAACAATTGATAAATAATTAATAATTTAATAAATAATAAATAAATAATAAATTTCGAATTTGATCATAATTTTTCGGCTTTTCAATTGGCATATGAATTAAATAAAAACTATTCAAATTAATCAGAAAAAATATTAAATTTTTTTGTAAAAAAAAAAAAAACAAAAGAAAATGTTAAGCCTATGTTAGTCAACATTATGTTAAGAAACTTTAAAAAGTTCAATTCATTTGCTTAGCTTCATTAAATCTTAATTATAATTAGAACTTGGATTAGCTAAAAACAAAACTTTCGAACCTAAAATCTTTGAAAAGTTTAATAATAATTATTGAAAAAATTTATGCGGAAGACTTTATTGAACAATTTCTAGCTCAAGATCTAGAAGCAGCTAAGCTACGACGGAGAATCGAATCACCTGTTTACCCTGTCCCCTCTTTCTCCTCCTACATTCCTTCCCCTTTCCCTTCATCACAAGCAGTTGCCAGGGAAATTAATCATGTGAGAAATTTCATTTAAGGTTGCAAGTTCTGCAGGCAGGCATTGCTATTGCTATGGCTATGGCTATGGCTATGCGTGTGTTTGTGGCACGTGCCACATTGCAAAGCAACTTGCAACAATTTAATAAACAAACCAATAAATGCAAAACATTCCAAACAGAGAGAGACAGCTAAAGAGAGAGACAGCGAGAGGAAGAGCAATGCAATGTCTTTGACAATGGGCCACAAAATGTAAAATCATTGATAAGTCAATTTGAACACAGGAGGAGGGCGATCTCTGAGGGAGGAGGAGTGGCTGGGCGTGTGACAGGCATATTGCCTAGCCATGGGTGGTGCTAAGACGCTCAGCGATTTTACCGCTTACCGCTTAATGCCGCCACGCAAATTGTCAATTTCTGTCTGTGCCACTGTTCGTCCCACTGTGCCAAACAGTCGAACCACTGTACCATTGTCCCACTGTCTTACTACAAATTAACAATTGCACCGCCTGCTGTGTATTAGCATTTGTCCATTTGTCCTTTCTCCCCATTCACTTCAGCCCCTGCCTCAAGAACTACATCCCCCTTTTTATTCTATTCAGCCACAATGTTTAGCTAGAAAATAGCTATAACAAAGGCAACTTTAGCTAACATTTTTGTGGCTCAAATAACTGAACTGTTTATTAAATTATATTTATATGTTATTTTATTATAATTCTAGTTGTTTTTTGTGTGCATAATTAAGTAGTTGGAGTAAACTAAAGCCGCAAGTTAGCCACACAACCCTACTAACTATTCTATATGCCTATATCCTGTTCATCTAGTATATATGGGCACGTTTAGTCGCTGTCTACGTGAGCTTCATAACTTATGCAGAGGACATACACACACTCACACCCACACACACACACACACACACACACACACTCACACCCACACACACACACAAGCACACTCAAACACACACACACAAACACAAACACGCAGAGCATTTTGCCTTATCCATGACTTGATTTTCGTGTTAATATGGCAACAATTTGAATTGGGGGAATAAGGGGGGGTTTGGGGGTGTCTTTATGCCATCATTAGCTGCAAATCCTTGTAGATTGATTTAGGGCCAGACGTGTGTGTGCATATGAAATGGGTGTGCCAAGTCCACAAAACGCAAAAAAGGGGCGAGGCAGAGAAAGAGGAAGAGACTCTGCTTAGATCAAGGCAACATCTTGCGGAATTTTGAATAAAATACATGTGAAATTTTGGTCTAAAATACAAGTTTATACAAATATATGGCTAATATATGTCTTAGCTATAGAGAGTGATAGAAAGAGAAGGAGAGAAAAGCAGATAGAGAGAGAGGAAACACAGAGAGAGAGAGAGAGAGAGAGAGAAACACAGAGGCCGAAAAACAGCATGCAAACTTAATTTATATGCTAATTTTATTAACAGCCCACAACAGCAGCAACAACAGCAACAACAACAACAGCAACAACAACAACAGTAACAACAACAACAACAACATTGTATACCATAAGTCCTGGCTAATCCTAAAGGGCTGACATTCCATAATCCGCAAAAAGCCAAAACGACAACGAAAAATCAAACATTATAGCGTGTTAATAGCAGTCCAAAAACCAAACGTACACAGAGAGAAAAAAAGCACCAACAACAACAGGAATAACATAAGCAACAATAGCAATAATAATATCAACTGTGAGCAGCAATAATATCGGTGGTGTATATAGGCTAAACCCCTAGTACAACCTCATGCATTAAACCAAGCCAAAGCCAAAGCCAAAGCCAAAGCCAAAGCCAAAGCAAAAGCAACCCCCAGCCCACCCCAGCCCTTGGGTAGGACAAGCCTTGATTCTGCCCCTGGATGAGCAGGATGCATTAACAGCCAGACACTGATACGCAATTATTAAAACAATTTATCAAAGTAGCACATCCGTTAGGCTGCCACAGCAACGGTGCAACAACAACAACAACAACAAAAAGAGAGAGAAAGAAAAAAACAAAGAGAAAAATCAGTTATAATAGCAAAGAAACTGAGTCAAGGCAACAACAATTTTAGCCACTCTCTCTCTCTCCCTGAGCAGCAAGAGAAGCAAGGAAGTGGGGATAAGCGAAAGGGGGTAGAGGTAAGGGGTAAGTGGCCAGTGGAGCATTGAGCGGCAGCAAGTGAAACCCATTGAATTGGCCAATAAGATGGCAAAATGTTTTGGGCCAAGTTTTTGGCATTCATTGAAACCGCAAAACAATTTCTAGCATTGCATAGTTTTCGGCCGCAGAGAGAGAGAGAGGGAGAGAGAGAGAGAGAGAGATTGGGGAAGAGAGAGGGAGAGAGAGAGTAGCAGAAAGAGTGAGATTTGATAATGGTGGCACTGCAGGAAGCCGGAAGCTTAAACACAAATTTAATGAAGCAGTAAATTCGATTGTCGCATAAACAAAACCCGAATGGAACGCATGCAAAAGGCCAAGGCGCACGCCACAGGCAGCCAGCAGACAGAGGACAGTGGACAGCGGAAAGCAGACAGCAGCCACGGGTAGCAGGATAATGGCAAGAGCAACAACAAGAAGAAGAAGAACAACAACAGCCACAACAGCAAAAGCAGAAGCAGCAAGGGAGCTATGCCAGCCGCAAAAGGATAATGCTCAGTGTAGAAATATCTGCCAGTGAATATATGTATATATATATATATAAATATATAGACATGCATGTGTGTTGTATATATTTGTGTGTGTGTATGTTGTGTGTGTATGTATGTGTGTGTGTGTGTGTGTGCCGACTGTTTTGGCAAACTTTCATTCCATTTTTTTTTGCGCCAGTCATAAGTCGCTCAAGAGACACAGCCAAAGCGCAAGCAAAATAGACAGAATGAGAGAGATAGAGAGAAAAATATATAGAGAAAGAGATAGTGAAAAGAGAGGGAGACAGTCGGCGATATAGTGAAAGGGACTGGGAGTGAGGCAGCGACGCCTAAATGTGACTTTATGTGCTTTAATAAAGTATAATTTTGGGCGCTTAAATGGCGTAGCGTGCCTGCAGCACAGAAGAGAGAGACAGAGAGAGAGAGAGGGATAGAGAGAGAGAGAGAGAGAGAGAGGGAGAGAGAGAGAGCGCTTGGAACGTTGGCCACGTTAGCTCTTGGGCACATAAAGTGCAGAAAATTGCGAGTTAAAGCCACAAGCGAAAAGCCATTTGGCTGCCATAAACAAAATGCATGAAAATTTGAAAATGCGCAAAGCCAAAAAAAAGAAAAATTTTTTAAAATTATATATATGTGTGTGGGGGATCAAAAAGTAAAGGAAAACATTGCGGCAAATGTATGTATGCAAATAATTAAAGACTTAGGCAAAAGATTTCTTAAATTGAAAGTAAAAAGATTTTTAAATAAATTGCAAGAGTTTAAATTGAAGGGAAATTTCTATTTAAATAGTATAATTATATAAAAATTAATTTTTTATAGTAATACAAAATCAAATAAAAGTTTTCTACATCAAAAAAAAAGTACAAAAATCTGCAGAATTATGAAATATAAGTATATTTAATTTAAAAGATTATAAAGTAAAGAAATATTCTTTAAATTGTAAAATTATAAAAAAATCTTTTATAAATAATAATTTATTAAATTGCTAAGTTTTTTATTTTAATAATATTTTATTAAATGAATAAAATGTTTATAATGATATGTGTTAAAGTAAAATTATTTTGAAGGAATATAAAGTAATGAAAAATGCTTCTTTAAATATAAACAAATTCTGTATAAATAATAATTTATTAAATAGTAAAATTGTTTATGTTAATAATGGTTTCTTAATAAAAAAAAATGTTTAAAGAAATTAACAGAAATATATAATAAATGCCACAAGGAAATTATAAAATGGAATCAATCGAAAAATGATTGCCAACGAAATTTACTTTATTTTTTATGCAAAGAAAAAAACGCGTAGCAAAATAAATGTATATTAAAGTAATTATATAGAATCTCTGATTACCAAATAATTATTGTTTAGATAATTAAAGTAATTAGTATACTTGAATGTAAATATTTGCGTGTTAATTGTATTGCTAAATGAGCCAATTAGAAAACAAAACAATCAACAGTACAAAATATTCAACTAGATTTATTGTTTGAATAATTTTAAAATATTAATTAACTAGACAAAGAAATATTTAAATAAATTATAAAGCGAGAGAGACAGAGAGAGAGAGAGAGAGAAAGGGACAATCGATAACCACAGGGACTAATTGCAGCTGCTAAAATTGGCTTATTGCAGCTGCAACTAAATGCGGTTAGTGCAACACGGGGCAAGTGTCATGTAGGACTAAAACGGCCAAAACGAACGACAAGTGTCAACTTGGCCAACTGTCAATTTGGTAGCAGTGAAAGCCAAAACTGTGAGCATGTAGAAAAGCGGAAAAGTGGAAAAGTTCCAAAGCGGAAGAGCGAAAGAACGGAAAAGCGGCAAATGCATCTAATCAGCGATGCAAAGCGACCGCAACAAAACCACAGCAATGTTTGTAGTTACAGTTAGATTGATACGTGGGCGTAAGATGGGGAAAGGGGGCGTGTTTGTGTCACTCACCTGTACACGGGATTCGGTGAGGCCAATGCGCATGGCGATCTCCTCGCGCATAAAGATGTCCGGATAGTGCGTCTTGGAGAAGCAGCGCTCCAGTTCATTGAGCTGCGCCGGGGTGAAGCGTGTGCGATGTCGCTTCTGCTTGTTTTTGTCCAGATGCTGAGAGACAGACAGACAGACAGAAAGAGAAAGAGAGGCACACAGACACATAGTGAAAGGAAGAAATACAAAAAAAGAGAGAGAGAGAGAAAGAGACATTAATTAAGTATATTGCACTTAGTATAACGTTTAAAATCTAATTGCAACAACAATAACAACAGCAAAAAGAGCAACAACAACATTTACTATAAGCTACAATTACAAAATACTATAATTTACTATATAAAAATTAATAAACAAATAAACAAATGACAAATTTGAAAGCGCAAATCAATTAAAAACTTAGTGGAATTTTTCATTTGTTTTTCTGTTGTTTTGTGGTTTTAGTATTTTTTTTTTTTTTTTTTTAATTTTACATAAAATACATATGGAAATAAAATCACACTTACTTTTTTTTTTAGAAATTTATGAATTCATTGCAGTTAACAGATTATAGAATATTTATTTATACACAATCGAACACACACAATTTTACACATTCACAGTTTCAGTCAAAATTTAATCAGATTTTAGTTTTTGATTTTTTGGTTTTTTTTTGCATTTTGTTCATTTGTTTTTTGTTGTTGATTTTGCATAATTTTGGTAGTTTTTTGGTTCGAATTGAGTTCAAGTTTTTTATTGTGATATATTTTTTTTTTTTTTTTTTGTATATAGCATAGCAGAGATTTTTGTTTTATTTTTTTTGAGAAGGAAAAAACATCGAAAAGAACATGGATTATTAAAAAATTCAGCGTTTACTTGCTGCTAAAAAATATATAGATATATAGATGTATGTGTGTTCTCTCTCGCTCTAGCGCTAGAGAACGTATGCTCACCTGATCCTGTTGCTGCATGTTGTTGCCGCTGCCGTTGTTGTTGCTGCTGCCGCCGTTGTTGTTGCCGTTGCTGCTGCTGTTGTTGTTGTTGCTGTTGTTGTTGTTGCTATGACCACTAACACCGTTCAGCACACTGCCATTGTCACAGAGTCCGCCGGTGACGTGGAGTCTGGCCACACCGCCAATACTGGCGCCCACAGCACCACCACCAGGCCCAGCACCACCAGGTCCTCCGCCAAGATCAGCTATATTTGGGCCAACCGGCAGCTGGCCAAAGCTGTTGACGCCCGCGTGCAGCGCTGTGATTGCCGCCTTGGGTAGATCACAATCCTTGGGGCCTGCGCAAAGAGAAAAAAGTATATAATTCCATATGAATATGAATACATTTCACAATATTATCACAATCTTATTTTAGGTACATGCATTCTATCACATATTTCAACGTGCTGCAAATATAATCGATTTAAAAAACAGCGGCGTTCACCCACACGATCTTCTCTATTCCCCCGTTCAAACGAGACTGAACTCTAGCCTATGCAGAAAGTTCTGCATAAGCTCAGCGAACGGCGTGGGAGGCAGGATGACTGAAAAGTGAGCGTGCATGTAAAAGAATCAATAGAGCGAAACGCATGGCCGCCTACGTTGAGCGAATGCAGTGGAAGGAAGGATTACAGAAAAATTGAGAGCGAATGGAATCGAACGCAGAGATAAAGTGTGAGAGAGAGGAAGAGCGCATTGCAAAGCCAAAAGAGCAAACACTCTGAGTAAGAAATGTATGTGTCTAAAGAGCTTTTAAGCAATGTCTACGCATAGCTCACTTCCATTCAAATAAACTTTATATACTCTCATAATAATGTATTGATAAGTTATATTAATATTAGTTTTATTATTATTTAAGCATTCCCGCGCAAAAATAAAAGATATTCACTACGTAGTTCATATATTCGTAAATAATTTGCATTAATTAATTGAATGTAACAAAAACATACGCACACTGTTTGCACTCACTGTACAAAGCAAATGCCGTCGGTATTTGGCCACACACAAATATTTCGCCTTCTCTATGCGTAATTTTTATGGCTGTTGCTGTTGTTGTTGTTGTTGTTGTTGTTGTTGAATTAGTTATATTGTTTATTTTCTTTTGTTTCTTTTGTAATTAAATGCAATTAATAATTCACACACGAATCCTTTGGCACGCTACGATTTCTCTTTCTCTTTCCCACTCTCTTTCGTTATTTTCTATTTAATGCAACGCGCGCGCGTTTTGACTTCGCGTATTGCTCAGAGCGAACTGCGGCGATCGGATTGAAATTGAATTTTTCAACAACCTGTCATTCAAAAAGATGCCAAAAACAGTAACAAACGGCAGCAACAAAAACAGCAGCAGCAGCAGCAACGGCAGCAGCAGCAGTCGCGTCTCAGCAAAGGTGCGATAGTCACACATACACAAACACACACACATATACACAACAGGCGTACATCACACTCACACATACATATGCATGCCTAGACACTAATACAGAATGTTAGCTCTCTGCGTAACCCCTTTTCGAACATATTCACACACACACACACATACACACACACATACACACACGCACAACACACACATGCATTCTCAGCTCTGCTTTGCCTTTAGCTCACTCAACTTGACGTAATGCTTTTTTCGGGCTGCAATTACAACAACAACTAGAAGAAGAAGAACATAAAGCAAAGGTAAAGAGCGCAAGAGAGCGCATGAGAGTGGGAGACTGGGAGAGTGGGAGACTTTGAGACTTGTGAGAGGAGAGTAGTAGAGCGGATGAGCGGGAGAGCGAGTGAGCGGGAGAGCATGAGGGCTGGAGAGCGGGAAAGCATAAGTGCAAGAGAGTAAGATAAAACGAATCATAGACAAATACAAACAATGCACACTGTGCGCAGTGGAGTTGCTCTAGCGTCAAAGTGAGAGACGAAAACGGAATTGGAATTGAAAATGGAAATGGAATTGGAATTGGAAATGGAAGCAGAGGCGCGATGGATCGATGCGGCGAAACTCGAAATCTCAGCGTATGTCTGGAATTTTTAACATGTATGTGCGAGGCGCTGCCTATGAAAGACAACAATAACAACAACAGCAGCAGCAGCAGCAGCAACATGAACAACAGCAGCAACAGCAACAGCAGCAGCAGAAGCAGCAATAGCAGCAACAGCAACAACAAAGAGACTACCACAAATGCGCGCTCAGATCTTCTTTTTTTTTTGCTTTGCCTCAACGTACGTGAGAGCGTATATGTGAGAGTGTGTGTGTGTTGATACATCTTTTGATATTTCAACTCTGACTACAAGTCAAACATTTACTCATCGCCAGTTGATGCGAACTCGCAACAATACATAACCCTTTACACGGACAGCGCTTGACTCAACTGAAATTGAAACTGAGACGGAGACGCAGACGCCGACGCCGACTGAGACGTCGACTGCGACTGCGACAGAGAATGAAAACGTGGCTTTTAGCTGCAGCTGATGTTGTCATTATTTTGATTACATTATGCTCACAAAGCCACAGTTAGTGCTCTCCCTCGCACTCGCATCTCGCATCTCGCACTATCACTCATTTTCTCCCTCTCTTTGCTCTCTCTTTCTATTTCTCTCTCGCTCTTACACTTAGTGCTGGTTTGTAGGCGTGCAATTTCCATAGAAAGCGAAAAGTAAATGCAAAATAGTTGTTGTTGTTATATTGTTGAGCGTAGACAGCGTTCAGTGTATAGGGTATGTATAGGGTATATATGTTATAGCCGACTTTGATGTGCGGCTGATGTGCAAACAGACGACAGGGAGCATCAATGATTTTTATTGTGCTCAAATCGACTTGTTAAAATTTCGGCAACATCACAGAGAAGCGGAGCAATCACCGATGCAGCAGCAGTAACAACAACAGCAACAACAACAGCAACAGCAACAACAGCAGCAACAACAACTGCAACAGCAACAACAGCAGCAACAGGTGCCAGCGTGTGATATATAAAAAGCTGAAACTGTAACTGATTCGTGCATGAGCAACAGCAACAACAACAGCAACAACAACAGCGAGAACAGCAGCTACAACATCAACAACAACGACGGCAACAACACCAACAATCGTCGCCTTGGGTAGCCTATTCCAAGTCATAAAAGTCCAGCGCCACATGAAACTCATAACACAAAAAAAATACAAAAATGAAGCAGGCGGAAAGTCTTTTATAGCTTGTATTGTTGATGTTGTTGTTGCTGCTCTTAGATGATAGCAGCAACAGCAACTTTGAGATGTTGTTGCTGTTGCTGCTGTTGTTGTTGCTGCTGCAGTCGCTTTTTTAAAGCGTTGCCAGCAAAGTGCTAATTTTTACACATACACCCAGCGCGGCTACTGTTCATTAGCAATTTTTTGACGCGCCTGATGCTCACGACAACAACAGCAGCAACAGCAGCAGAAGCAGCTTAAATGACGACACAAACACAGAGAGAGAGAGATAGAGAGATGAAGTGAGAGCAAGAGAAACACACATGCATATACAAGCACATTGACAGCAAGTATTGCCACTTGCAACATTGACATTTGTCAAACATTTAAAACTGAAACAGCAGCAGCAACAGCTATGTTACAACAACAGAAGCAGCAGCAGCTACAACAACAGAAGCAACAGCAGCAGCAACTTGCAAGTTTGCTTCCGTCTGTGCAACTTGTTGACCATTTGCCATTTTACAGTTAAAATAAGCAGTTGACTAACAGCCAACAGCGACAGCAGCAACAACAGCAACAACAACAACAACAGCAACAACAGCAACAACAGCAACAGCAGCAACTGTTGTTTGTCAACGGCTACAAAGTATAACAGAGAGCAGAGCTCTGAGCACAGCAACAACACACCCTTTGAAAGCGGATCTATAGCTGCTGCTAATGTTGTTGTCGTTGTAGCTGTTGCAGTAGATGTTGTTGCGGTGACTATTATGGCTGTTGCTGCTGCTATTACTACTCTTACTGCTGCTGTCGCTGTTGCTGTGTCTATGACTGTTGATGCTGTTGCTGTAGATGTTGCTGCTGTTGCTCTAGCTGCAGCTGTTGCTGATGTTTCTATAGATTTTGTTGTTGCTACTGCTGCAGCTGCTAATGTTGCTCTTTTAGCTGCTGTAGTTGTAGATGTTGCTATTGTTGCTGCTATTGCTATATATGTTGTTACTGCTGCTCTTGTGGCTGTTGTTGTCATTGTTGCTGCTGTTGCTGCTGTTGCTGTTGCTACTGCTGTTGCTGTTGCTATTGTTGATGCTGTTGCTGCTTTTGTTGTTGCTGTTGTTGGCTGCTGTTGGCTGCTCCAGTGTCGTGATTAGTAAATTTAAGGCGCGGTGTTAGGTGCGATCTCTGCATGTAGCAAAAGCCAAACAGACTTAACGCTCCAACGATCGAAAAGCCCAGCCCAAGCTCAAACTGAGCAACATTTTCGAGTTTGGCCACGAAGAAGTGCGACTTTTAGCATTCGAGTGTGTCCAGCTGTTGCTGCTGTTGTAGATGTTGCTGTTGCTTTTGCTGTTGCTGTTGCTATCTCTAAGATTTCTGACTGTTAGCCTCTATATCTGTCGGACTCTTACCAAATAGCGCCACTTCTCGAAATCGCACTCTGTGGCAACCCTAGACCAGCTTCAGAATCGAGTCAACATTTTTACAGTTGTTGCACTTACATATGAAAAGTAAAGCTGCCACTGCAACTGCACTTAGAATAACTGTAAATGTGTGTGTGTGTATGTGTGTGTGTGTGTGTGTGTGCAAGTATTTACCAACACTTGCAGTACTAATAGATGCAGCTCATTACCAAAACTGAATACGTAATGCTGAGAACCAGCGGAAGAGGCCAGCAACAGGGAATTTATTAAAGGTACTTTAACTAGATTTAGTATATATACTAGTAAATATATATACTAATATAGACTAGTAAAGAAGTAAAGGTAGAGGTGGCGGTGGAGGTGGAGGTGGAGGTAGAGGTAGAGGTAGAGGTAGAGGTAGAGGTAGAGGTAGAGGTAGAGGTAGAGGTAGAGGGAGAGGTGGAGGTAGAGGTAGAGGTAGAGGTGGAGGTAGAGGTAGAGGTAGAGGTAGAGGTAGAGGTAGAGGTAGAAGTAGAGGTAGAGGTAGAGCTAGAGCTAGAGGTAGAGGTAGAGGTAGAGCTAGAGGTAGAGGTAGAGGTAGAGGTAGAGCTAGAGGTAGAGGTAGAGGTAGAGGTAGAGGTAGAAGTAGAGGTAGAGGTAGAGGTAGAGGTAGAGGTAGAAGTAGAGGTAGAGCTAGAGGTAGAGGTAGAGGTAGAGCTAGAGGTAGAGGTAGATGTAGTGGTAGAGGTAGAGGTAGAGGTAGAGGTAGTGGTAGAGGTAGAGGTAGTGGTAGAGGTAGAGGTAGTGGTAGAGGTAGAGGTGGGGGTAGAGGAAGGCTATACCAAAAGATAACGCTTTCTATATATTATATATTTCCACCCAATGGCCTATATATGCATTTAGTATATATACTATATGGTATATATTACGCTGACACATCCTGTCTATAACGATGACTAATTGTGCAGCGAATCAATCATAGATGGAGTCTAATTTGCCCTGGCATCAGTGCGACATTAGTTGAATGCAGTTGGCATTATCTTTACCGTTACTATTACAATTACAGCAACGGTTATAGATGCAGTTACAGTTATAGATACCGTTACAATTATGGATACCGTTACAGTTATGGCTGCTTTTGCAATAAAACATGGCGGCATTCAACTGATTACAAGCAGCGACTATATATATACACATACTATATATACCATACATACATACACATTTGTGCTGCTATATGTTAGTGTGATGTATGAGTGTGTGTGAGTGAGTGTGTGTGTGTGGCACTGACAATGGTCGGCCATATTGCTTGGTTTGCCTGAACGTTGCAAAACCGCACAAAGCGATTAATTAATTAAAATTGGCAAACATGAATTTATCGCGCTAGCAATTTGCACAATTTGCGCAAATCAGTTTGGTGGCTGCAACTGCAACTGCAACAGCAACAGCAACAGCAACAGCAACTGCAGCAACAGCAGCAACAACAGCAGCAGCTGCAGCCGCTAAATGCAAATATCTGCCGCAAAATATATGGCATAAACGGCAGCAACAGCAACAGCAGCAGCAGCAGCAGTAGGTGCAAAGCGTAGCCGAGTAGAGCGGAGGGGAGAGGAGAGGAGTGAAGAGCTGTAGGCGTCAGTTGCACGCACTGTGTGTATATAATTATTGAAATTTGGAAATTGTGCGCTGTGGTTGCAGCGAGGATAAGTAGGAAAAGGAGAGAGAGAGAGAAAGAGAGGGAAAGAATGGGAGATAGGGGTAGATAGGAAGTTGGTGTGTGGCTGAAAGAGAGATAGATGCCTATGGCTGAACTGCATGTAAACCGCAGCAGCAACAGTTGCACTGAATACGCACTAAACCGCAAAACATTTCGATACAAATGTTGGCCAAAAACGTAGCAGGAGCAGCAGAAGCAACAACAACAACAACAGCAACATAAGGAAAAACAGCAACAACAGCAGCAGCATCAGCAACAGTAACACGAAAAGCATCAACAGCAACAGCAACAACAGCAACAGCAGCAGCTGAAACAGTTCCTGCACATATATCAACTAGCGAACCGCAAAAATTCCAACGCACAGGCATTGGAAGGAGCCAAAGGGGGCGTGGCAGCTGACCATCTACGGGCGGAAGTGTAGAGCTACTGCTGCTGTTGCTGTTGCTGTTGCTGTTGCTGCTACTGCTGCTGTTGCTGTTGCTGCTGATGTTGCTATTTGGGTCTGGCTGCCATGGACTGTGCAAATTACAAATGCAATCATGAAATTAATTTAATTAATCCCCGCGCAGCGTAGCAAACACACACATACAAACACACACACACACACACACACACACACACGCGCGCACACACACATAAAGGAACACACAAAATTCCAAGCAAAACGCAAAACGAGTAGCGTAAACGGCATTAAATCCAAACGATTTAAGTTTTTCACAACAACAACAGCAAAAGCAACAACAGCAGCAACAGCAGCAACAACAGCATCAGCAAACAGCAGCAGCAACTGAATAAATGGGCTCATATTAGAGCCGGAACGAATGCCACGCATTTTGCATTTCTTTGCGCATGCAAATTTTTGCTTAATTGGGTGCTACGTACGCCATTTTATGTACTCCCTACCCCTCCACATAGCACGAACAGTCTACTCTACTAGTGTACTTTATACTCTCCTTCTCTTTCTCACTATTTCTCTCTGTCTCTGTTCTTCATTTGCCTTGTCGCATTCTGCCTTTTGCTGGGCCTACGCTGCGCATACATAATATGCAAATATTCTCTGTGCTTTCCCTCTCTTTCTCTTCTCTCTATTGCTTTTGGCATACTTCGCTTTGTTTTTTAGGTTTGTTTGTTTGTTTTACTGCTACTGCCATGGGGGGCTTATGAAATTTATTAGCAGCACTCGTTGCAGCCAGGATTTCCAGGTTTTCCCCAAAAAAAAAAAGGATTTTCACGACACGAAAACTTTCATGGAAATTTATAGTTTTGTATTGCTGACAGTGAAGTAAGGGAAGAATTTGCAATGTTTTGAATATTTTACTCGTTTGTAAATGAATCCAAAGAATTGAATCTAAACTTTAAGATGAGTGAAAAGATTCAATAAATATATTAAATTGTTATTCAATTATTATTCAATTAATTAAAAAGCAAATAAAAAAATTTCTATTCAAAGCAAAAACAAGCTAAATGTTGATGAGGGTCAATCTTGCTCTATATCATAGTATTAGAATATGTATATAATTAATTATTATAATTAAGTAGTTAAGTAATATTTTTAATTAATTAATTATTTATAATTTGAAAATATTTTGTAAATTTTTTTAACTTAATTTAAATATATTTATTTATAATTTAAAATTAGATTAAAACACAAATAAATTCCCTCCTTAGGACTTTCCAATAAGAGGTGTTATTGTTATATTTAAAAAAATTCGAAATTTTTTGAGATAATTTTTCAGATGATTTTTTTTTAATAAAAAAGAGGTTAATAATTAAAAACAACATTAAACAAATAAAAGAAATTACCTTTCCTACATAACTGTATTTTTATTCTTTTGATATACTGCAAGAGAATGCCACTCAAAATAACACCTCTTATTGGAAAACCCTTTATATATAATCAATTAAATTAGAAATATTATTTAATGATAAAAATAATTATATTTAATATAAACAATAATTAAAAGTAATTCTAAAATCTTTTACATAATTTTGAAATATTTTTAAAACATATTCTAAACGAACTTATTAATGATTAAAATCAAAATTAAATTACGATAAAAAAAATCAAAACACTTGATAAAAAATGAAATGCTGCTATTAAATGAGCATAAATAAATGATAATAAAATTATTTTTATGATTATTATGATTGTCAAAATCTAGCCATAAATTGGCCAACAGTTGCAGCTTTCACTTTTAGTGCTATAAAATATAAAAGCCACTAAATTATGGCACTAAAAATTGTTATGGCAAGCGCAGAAATTGTGGCAAAAGTGCGATACAGTGAGGCAAAAGGAGGTTACAGTGGGTGCAGTTTGGCACTGTTAACAGTGAAATGGCAATAAATTAATAAAAGTAATTAATAACAGACAGCACGTGGGCGTTTGTAGGCGCCTTAAAGGGCGTGGCATAGGAGCCGTCGATCGAGTTGAAAATAAATATTCAATAAAATATTCGCGCACACAATAATTCATTCGAGTGTAAAGTGTTGCAAATTGCAGTTGCAGCTACAGTGGCTGTTACAGTGGCTGCTACAGTTACTGCTACAGTGGCTTCTACAGTGGCTGTGGCAATTGCATTTGGCAGTGGCAGCTGCTACTTGGCCATAAATTGATTGCCGAAATTGAAAGTGCTTGAAAAATGATCAACAATGTGGTTGAATTAACAAACAAAAAAAAATCCCCATAAATATAAACATATGAAAATATGTATAAATATACATAATTATACGTATATATATACTTATTCAAAAATATATATATATATATTTATGAATACAATATGAACCGATAATTATGTGCGTGGCCGAGCAATGTGCAAATGTAATTTACAATTTGCGGCATATTTAAAAGAGCAATTATGCCAATTAACACGCACACACACACACACACACCCACACACACACACATACACCTATACACTCTCATTGCTGTGGGAGCCTGCAAGCCCTTGTTCACACCCACAACAACAACAACAATAAAAAAACTGAGATCTAGTTAAATACAACTTAATTATTGCTAAATGCACGCGACACAAGGCGCCTCCAAAGCGCCTCCAAAGCATCAGCAAACTCAAAGCTCAAGCCTCAAAGCTTTCGGCTCTCATTGCTTGAGTTTCAATGCTCTCAGCTTGGAGCGTTTACATGCCTCAATTATAGGCCATTTAGCGGCATCGATGGCTCAAACAGTTAGCCGGGCTAATAAGTCGGAAGTAAATGCAAACAGACTGACACACAGACAGAGAGACAAGCAGACAGACAGACAGACAGACAGACATACTGATGGATATACAGGCAAAAAGAGAGACTATACAGACAGTCAGTCAGACAGACACACAGACAGACAGACAGACGACGAATTGACTAGCCAGAGCGTATGCTCAAGAAATTAGTTTAATTATGGCCATAGCTAGATTAATGCATATATTATTATATATTAGCGTAATTCACTTGACGATCTTAATTACAATATTATATATACATCTAAACGCCCACAACTCATAACGATAATTACGTTAATCAGCTGTAATATCTTCATTATCAGCATTAATAGCATTATTGATTTGAATTTAGTTTAGTTTGTGTTTAGCTTTTTGCTTAATTCATGTTTAGTTTATGATTTGTTTTTATTTGATTCAATTTGTATTTAGCTTAGTTTATAATTAAATTCAGATTTTATTTGGTTTAGTTTACTTTTAGTTTATATTTAGATTAGTTTATGTTTAGTTTGTATTTATATGAATGTTAATGTATAGTTTTTAGTTTAATTCACGTTTAGTTAAGTTAATATTGGGTTCAAGCTTAGTCTATATTTAGTTATGTTATCAATGCTTAGTTTATGTTTGATTTATTATTAGTTTAGGTTCATGATTTGATTTGTATTTAATTCGTTGTATATATTTAATTTACATTTAGTTCATGTCCAATTTATGTTCAGTTTAAGTTTAGTCTATGTTTAGCTTACGTTTTGTTTATATTCAAAATTTATTTAATTATAATTTAATGTTAAGTTTCATATTTAGTTCAGGATTAGTCTGTGTTTGTTTAGTCTACATTGAGCTTACGTTTGATTTGCTTTTTATTTAGTTTAGTATAGTTCATATTTAGTTTAGTATATTTCATATTTAGATTATACTTGGTGCATAAGTTTAGTTCATATACGTTTAGATTTAATTTAAGTTCAGTTTAACTGAGTTTATGTTTAGTTTATATTAATTTATGCTATTATTATGTCAAGTTCAAGCTTATTATAATTTCGCTTAATATAGTTTAGCTTAGTTTAGTTTAGTTAGAGTCACTTACCGAGCACATTGGCCCCAAGATTGTTCAGCATGCTTGCCGAAAAGTTGCGTATCGATAGGGTCGACAGTTTGTCGCCTTTTCCCTTGATCCTTGGTTTCTTTTACAAAATATTGGAATTCAATTTGATTGAATTTCGATAGTATGTTATCGATTTTTAGTTATTGGCAGTAACCGTTGTCCGTTGGTAAACTGCTCGTATACTCGTCTATCACAGTTTTGTTAGCAAGTGCGAGAACTTTTAACGCTTACATTTCAATTACAGTTTTGCATGCACTTCAATTGGGTCTGCAAAAGGAGTGAAATTAAATGAGTTGATAATATTAGAAAATTAAGCTAATTACATGTGTTAATCTTAGTTATATATACGTTTAATAGTAATAGTATATATATTTAAATGAATATATGCAAAATACTTAGTTAATTAGTTGAACTAAGGGCGTTTTAAGTAGATCTATTGAAGACTTGTATTATTTAGTTTCAGCTGAATAAGAAGAGTTTTTAGATATAATATTTCACTTGCATTTTGGGTTTAAAATTCTGTGTTATTTTTAGAATATATAAATTCAATAAATTTCCTTTACTATAATACATAAATATTTAATTTAAATGCTTTAACTAACTTTAATTGTTATGGCTATAAATCAATCAAAATTCCAAACCGCAAATTCATAGTTCATAAACAACAAATAGAAGCCTTCAAATCTACAAGACTTTAGGCCTTGTCTTAGTACAACAAGCTGACCTTAAACCTTTATAACATTTTGGCCACATTTACCGCAATTGGCAGCATAAGCTTAACATAAGCTAACTTGGCTTAAACTAGCCGCAAACCGTCTGCAACTTTGGCAAACAAAAATTGTCAACTAATTGCTAAAGGATTGACCTAAACTAATTTGATTTTATGTACAATATTCGAATGTTATTCGAATGAGATTCGAATGAGATTCGCTTGAGATTCAATTGTGATTCGTTTGAGATTCGTTGTGTTTAGCTTTTTGGCCTGGCCAACACTCACCTTGCGACCCCTTTATGTAGTTCTTGGCCTCCCTCTATGGGCCTTAAACGCTTTTGCTGTGCGAAGTGGGGGTGGTGGGGGAGTGTGGTGGTTGCCGGTGGTGCCTGCTGCAGAGTTCAATCCAATTGGCAATGGCTGAGCTCAAATTGCCATAGTAAAATTAATTAAATGCCTTGACCATAAAAAAGCCAAAGAAATTAAATCGAAGTCACTTTGGCCGGAAGTTGAAAAGTTTTCTTACGACACACGCACATGCACATTAACACACACACACACACACACACGCATACAGATTGAGAGACACAGACACACACTAGACACACACACACACACACAATGAGAGAGAGAGAGAGAGAGAGCTGTTGTTGTTGGCTCACGCAATGTTGCGGAAGTTGTAGCGTTTTGTATTGATGAAATGTTTGACCAACTGACAGTTGGACAGTGGGACAGCTGGACAGTGGGACAACTGGACAGTGGGACAACTGTACAGTGGAACAGATGG